>OVBE01004177.1:0-22864 GCA_900406425.1 Iberis pinnata | reverse complement strand
CCTTTAAAAAAAAAAAAAAAAAAAAAAACATAAAGCTTAAGAAACACGTGGCAGGAGAATCTTATGTTCTTATCTTACCATGGCAAGAAAGTACATAAGTTGCTTGGAGTAAACAAGTGTTCACGTGCGTCTTCTACCTTTACTCCGTGTTTACGTGGCAACTTTTGACTGGTCCTCCTCATCCTTTATCGGCAAAATACACATCATGCATTTTAGGAAAGACAATTAGGATTGTTTAGTCCTTAGTCCTCTTCAAACGAGTTTATTTTTTATAATACAGTAATTATATTTCCTCGAACTTTCATATAAGAGTATTTTAGTGAAAGAATTAAGTAATTTACTTATGAAGATTTTAAAAATGAATAAAGGAGAAGACGAACAAGTCCGAATATAAGTTCTCCTCTTGGCAAAGTCATCCATCCATTTAGAAACAGACACGTCATCATTAACCTGCGGAAAACAGACTGTGATTCTCACACGTGAGTGTTTTCTTTTTATTATCTTCTTTCGAACGCGGATTTGCTGCAAATATACGACCAGGTCTCATTTTGTTATATTTTAATTTGGTTTTCGTTTTTATCTTGGAGAGTTTCTTTCTTTGCTGTCTTTGATTCGTTTTCAATGTTCTCTACGTTTCCTATGCCTTATTTAGAAGACATATACGCCTCTAAATACACACAAACTTATATCTATATATAAAATTAACCAAATATTATGGCCTCCTTAAACCCATAAAAGAAACTACCAAACAAAAAGAAAGAGAATCATACCCAATTAACAAAAACAGAGGAATAAATTCTTAAATCAATGGCGAAGAAGGTGAGGAAGCTTCACGTAACGGTGAAGCCGGTGAGACTTGATGGTTTACCAGCAATCCCCGGTCCCGGTGGAGATACGGCGGCTAAGAACTTTTTTGCGATGGTGGAGTTGAAATGGAAAGGACCCGTCTCCGGATTCGGATTAGGACTAGTCCCTTTCTACCGGTCGAACCGACCGGTTAACCATACGAAATGTAAACAAATTGCTTTGGGTGTTAGCCACGTTGAATGGGAGGAAGAGTTTGAACGCATTTGTTGCCTTGTTGGCCCATGGAACCTCTCCTTCAATGTCTTCTACGTTAGTTTCCCCCCCTAATTATTAGCTTGTTAGTATAATGTTTAAAATTCAATAATTTTGTTTGTTTAATCTACAATTGGTAATAGGGAGAGAATGTGGACGCCAAAAGCAAAAAGTCTGTGGTCGGCAAAGCGTCGTTGGATTTATCGGAGTTAGCGTCGAAGCTTGACTCGACGGTGGAGAGAAAGCTTCCGATTAGGTCAAAGGGTTTACTTTCGAAGGATGCAACTCTTCTGGTTAGTCTACTCATTTTGTATTTAAATTTGAATTATTCTTCTTCTCTTCATTGGATATAATATTAATCTTGGAAACATCGAATGTGTTAAGATACAAAAGACTTTCCTTGTTTATTGATTCAAAAAGTAAACTAATGAAATAATCTAATCCGTTTGTAAAACTAATTAATATACAAATCCTTAATTAATTATTAAGGCACGCCGTTGTTTATTAAAATTCAGGTCAACGTGACTTTTTCCGAGGTACGAAACGACTCAGACGACTTATCCCAACTCGGACATATCTCGGTTGACTCAGCGATTCCGATGAAGATGGCGAGTCGTCGCCAGGGCAGCAGCGATTTCTCTACCTCTTCTTCGCCGGCCACTGCGCCGAGTTCCGGCGGACGCAGCCCCATTGTGGAAAACGGGTCATCTTCAAGCCCGGAAAACCATACTGAACCGGGTCAAAAAGCCGGGTTTAATTGGTGGAAGAGACGACGGTTAAGCTTTTCTATGACCTGGAGAAGAGATCAGGTAAGCATTTGGTTTTCCATGAATTTCCCAAAACCCGGTTTGATTTTGGACCTTAACCGGACCCGGTTTATTTTTGCAGAGGGAGGAGGAAGTTACAACAAAGTCATCAACAAAATCGTCGGAGACGGGACCAGAAAAGCCGGCGACGGCGGCTGATTTATCGATCGAAGCAAACAAATGGGTGGAGAAGGAATTGGTGAGCCGTGATGGAAAATCGAAGCTGAAATCGGAAGTTTACACAGCGTCGATTGACCAGAGAAGCGAACAAGCCGGAGGAGAAGCAGCATGCGCGGCGGTTGCAGTGGTGGTGGCTCATTGGTTCCAGGCGAATTCTCGGCTCATCAATCCTTCGGGTACCGAGTTCGATTCTCTAATCACACAAGGCTCTTCTTTATGGAAATCTCTTTGCGACGAAGAATCGTATCTAAGATTATTCCCGAACAAGCATTTCGATTTAGAGACGATCATTTCCGCGAATCTAAGACCGATTAGGGTTTGTACAGATAAATCGTTCACTGGACTTTTCAGCCCAGAGAGATTCGCTTCGTTGGAAGGTCTAATGTCGTTTGATCAAATCTGGGACGAAGTAGAGAAAGAAGTAGCGATAGCTTCAAGCCACAACGAATCTAGGGTTTATATAATGAGCTGGAACGATCATTTCTTCGTGGTGAAAGCAGATTCAAATGGGTATTGCGTGATCGATTCGTTAGGGGAGAGACTGTTCGAAGGATGCAAGCAAGCGTACATTCTCAAGTTTGATGATACGAGTTTGATGTACGAGAAACAAAAAGGGTCAGAGGAATCATCGGAAATGGTAGTGTGTAAAGGTAAAGAGTGTTGCAGAGAATATATAAAGAGGTTTTTAGCGGCGATTCCGGTGGCGGAGTTGGCGGCGAAGGAGGAGAAAGGGAAGGTAGTGGATGTGTCTCTTCTTCACGAGAAACTTCAGATCGATTTGCATCATATTACAATGACTACTGACTGATTAGAGATTTAAAACATCGAAATAAAAGAAACAGAGTATTTTGTGGATATGGTTAGTTAGGATTCTTTAGCTTGAGAAAATATGTTGTGAAAAATCCAAAAAAAAAAAGAAAGAAAAAAAATTACTTTTGTTTTGGCTTAGGTACTAAAATAGAAACAAGGTATTGTGTTGTTGATTAGGTTAGATAGAAGCAGAAGATTATTTATCAGCAATATTGTTATAACTTATAAGGTATCAACCGGATTGGATTCACATGAACTTTCTTGCTAATTCACTCCCTTTATATATTCAATTAGATTTTGTGTTCTTGATTAGATTTTAAGAGAACCTACATTCAATTTATTTAGTGGGTTNATTTTTCCCCCCCCCCCCACTATTTATTTATTCAAAATTAAACGATTACAAGAAAATTAATAACATCTATATCAATATAACCACAAATGTGAGTATAACACTCAACAAAATCCCTATTCCCAAAAAGTAATAAATAAACATACTAATATGTTTGAAAAGAACTTAGAGCATCTTCAATGGTTAAGCACTATTGGCGACTAAGATTTTGATATTCTCCCAGACACATTAATCGAGAAAGTCGTTTTCGTTTCATCCGGCGCCGGCGACGTCGGATCTTGCCGGCGTCGCCCCGCCTCCTTTCTTTTTCGCTTGTCTTCTAGCTTTCTTTCTATGGATTTCATCTTCTGTTTTTCGACGGATTTTAGTTTTCGGGCTAGTGAGAGACCCATCACCAAACACAGTTTCATCGGAGAGCCACTGTGTCCTCTTAGATCTTCCGGATTATGGCGATGGTTTGTCTTTTGTCGCTATAAATTTTCTCGGGTTTGCCTCCCGAAGATCTTTTTAGTCATCGCTATTGCCGTAAATCTCAGCTTTAATTGTTCTGATATTCCTGAGTCAACTCCCCTGTTAGTGGTGTTGGTTAAATCTTCTCCATCGGAGACTATGTTAGTCTCATGCGCTTTGGCCTGCCTCAAGCGTGTGTTTAACGTCTACGCCAGATCTGGTGTGAGCTTGGGTCCCTTGCGATGGAAATTGTCACCAGTTTCGTTGGTCTTTAGTTGTAGTCACTTGTTACCACGATACTTTAACTTCTATCAATGAATTTTAGTATGCTTGGTGAAAATGATTCTCTCATCTTGTGTTCCCATTGAAAAGCCATTCAAAGGAGGGATTTCGTTGTTCTGCTCTGGAATCGTTTTCAAAAACTTGTATACATATATATTGGTAGGATATGATTTAAAGTCTCTTCCCTCAAGTTTCTCACGGTCAAGGCTTATGGGTTCCTCTACAATCTCCTTTGCCATGAATCAAGTATTCCTACGGTCCTCTCTTGGTGATGGTAAAGTGTGTCTTCCATTAAGCCCAAAATATTTTAGAATTCTTTGTTTCCCTAAGTTAAAACTATAGCAGTTCCAAAATGGTTTAGACATGCGGTATCATGTTTTGTGTCTCTTGAAATTTGTTGTGGTTGAAGTGGAATGAAATGAGTTAATTATGCTTCCCATGTTGGGATGTTGTGATCGATTTATGGTGAACCGTGTTGAGAAGTGGGAGTTGCCAAACTCTAGTTTTATTAATCATATTATAAGTTATCTTACGGTCACAGAATGGGATCTTTTGTTGGTGGCAGACCGAGTGCTTCTCATGCCTTCGTTTGTTAGTCCCTTAGGTATCTCATTTGTCGAGTTATCTAGTCAAACTTCCTCCTGTTGGGGCCAGGAGAGATCACTACTCTCATCCTCTTCGATAGAAGAAAGATTTTTCTCGCCATTTTCCCTCCTTAAAAGAGGGACCTTTGTCCTTCTGGTTGCAAAATCATCGAAGGTTTTATTCATCCTAACCAAATTGCTATCTTGTGAAGTGGTCTTTTCGGGATCGGAAGATGCAACGAAACTCATCTTGTTGAGAACCGCAAATATGAATGGTGTTTCAAAGTCACAATTGAAGGTGACGTTCACAAAGTTAGTCGAGGAAGTAGAACGAAGACTTATTTTTTCCGGGTGTTTAATCACACTTAACTATTTCAATTTACTCCTAACTTTCTATCAATCTATGTCTATCATGTTTATCTTTTGCAGTGTAGTTTTAAGCCTATCGTTGGCTTCTTTGATTGCACATCCGGATATGTCCGATGTTGCTCGTTCTTATGGACTTTATGTAAACGCTTAATTTTCAATTTAAGGATTGGTGCACAAAAAAAAAAGCACTATTGGAGAGTGCTTAAACAATTGTTTATTCAATTTAATGAATAAGATATTTTTGGTAAGATTTTTAGTTTTGTTGCTTCCAATGGTTAAGATACTTGTGATGTTTAAAAAAAAACTTGTTTTATTTTACATTTCAATTTATAAACCATTTTATAAAAACATATCAAACCAATTGTAATTATGGTCTAACTAATTATGGTCTAACACAAAACATATCAACTTATGTATAAGAAGAGGTATTTATAAGACAAAACATATCATCTAACACAAAACATATCAAACCAATTGTATTTATAAGAAGAGGTATGGTCTAAAACATACCAAACACAAACTTAAACTCAAACTTAACTACTCTTTATCATATTCTTTTTCTATCACTTATAGCTATCACCTCACACAAGCATAAACACAAACTTACCTTCTGCATACGCTGCTTCTCCATCTTCTTCTTCGTCTTATTCATCTTATCCATCTTCTTCTTCTGTAACCAACACAGAACACAAGACTTTTAAAGTGAAAACAAATTAAAAGAAACATAAGAAGTTAAAACAGAGACATAAACACATAAACAACAAACCGAAAATTTAAAACAACACATAAACAATATTTATACTTTTAAACAACTTTTAGACATAAACACATAAACAACATTTAAACATTTACACATCCAATCAAGCATTCATCACAAAACATTACAATTACATGTTTGGAAGAAGTAATATGATCACAACATCTTAAAAACAACCCTGCACCATCACAACATCTTTTGAAGTTTGGACCAATTGTCAATTATCTTGCTGAATAATGGTAACAACTTACGTTTGACAAAGATGGAAACATTGTCATCGTTCTTTTCATTAGCAGGACAAAATCAAGCACAATGATATGTAATGTTGTTGGCAAAAAAAACTAGAAGTTCCATAACAAGAACAATACCCAATGACAAGAACTACAACTAGACAAGTCCAAAACTTTGCCTTAGACAAGCTCGTCAGGTACATGCAAATTACAATTGTAAAACTACAATTGTAAATACACACACACAATGAATATGAATATGAAATCATTTGATTCAGACAAAACTACAATTGTAAACACACACACATATAAGTAAAAATTCATTGATTATGAAGCCAATGAAAGTTTAATTTTGTACTATGGGCAGAGCTTCGCTAGTGGTGTACAATAAAATAAAGAAAGTTATGTAATACCTCTACTAGACTTGTTCATGCATGGCCTCCATTCGACACATTTATAAGAACGTTTCCAGATTGTTGATATCTATGAATCTAAAAATCATTTCTCTGCTTCAGTATGATAATGTGAATCAAATTCCATGAAAATGCTCGATCGTTTTCTAAAGGAAGAAGTAGAGCAAATCTATCATTTGAGAACAAAAACAAAACGATCGACGATCGAGATCGAGATCCACAATACATCTAAACGATTCAAAAATCTCTAGAAATGTAAGAAAATAAGATCAATTTGGTGCTCTGATTTCATCGACATACCTTCAAACGATTTAGATTCTCTAATTGTCATAATCATCTTACTTGGATCCAGAGAATTCCGACGAGCAAATTTGTCAAAATTAACTCAATCACGAACATGATTTTGATTTTCATGAAACTGAGATAAGCGAAGAATTGATATCGCGAGAAAAAAAGAGGTAGAGGAGAGAAAAAGAAGGAATAGAGAGATAGGTTTTTTTTTCTTTTTTGGTTACAACCAGTCACGTGACAACACATAGAGGTGCTTAACAATTTCTTAAAAAACTTCAATAAGCATCGATCTTAATCAATTAGCTCATTTTCATTTAATTAATTTTCCTAAATACACTAAGCACCCTCCTAAGCACCCTCTAAGCACCATTGTTGGAGATGGTCTTAGGAGCGCTTAAAACAACTAAGTGAGATTAAACACCTAAAAAACTCAAAACTTCTATATGCCTCCTCGAATAACTTGGTTTTGATATTGTTGGTAAGTTGGGTTATGTGAAAATCAATATACAACATTTTCTATCATAGTGTGGGTGTTTCAATCCTATTCAATCTAAATCGAAATGATTGATCTAAAAGTTGAATCATATCTTAATTTCATTTGAATCTAATCAAAATACAAACATAGTCTATCATTATAAAATATATTTCATCAAAATTTGAATTCAAACCGAGACTATAATTGTATAAGGAGGTCATTGGTAGCCAACTTTTTGGCCTCAAGAATTTTTACAAGTTTTTGAAGCTAAAATTTTATCTAGTCAACTTTTTTAACTTTTTTGTTTTAAAAGCTATGAAAGCCATTCTTTCTTATATTTAAAAGCCATGGATGGTAAGTTTTTACTAAGCTTAATTTGTTTTTTTAACTTTAAACAATTAAATGTCTTTTTTATCTTTTCACCAAATTTATTAATCTTGATTATAAATTTATATATATTTTAATAAAACAAAAAATAGTTCCTAAATAATCCTCATTTTATTTTCATTCTTTTAAGATTTGTTTTTAAACTATAAATTTATTAACTTTATTTTATACCTATATCATTTTAATTGAATAAATTATAAAAAATATAAAAAATTAAAATATATATAACATAAAAAATCTCACTTATTAAAAAACATATTCAAAGTGAATAATTTGAATTATGTTCCATAGTTTTTGTGAATTTTTTTCTTGAATAAATGATATATATATATATATATAGTTTTAATTTTGAAATAAGTAAAAAGAGTTGATAATTTTAAACATATATAAAAAAATAATAGTGAGTAAACTTTGTTTTTGTCCTTACATAATTATAAATACGACATAATATTATTTTGACATATATTATTTATTATTAAAAGTAACAGTTACAACTTGTGCAGTCTTAGTTATCAATCAAACTTTTATTGTCATTTAAAAAACACAGTTGTTAGCCAAAATTTCTACAGTCAAAAGTTTATAGTAAAAGCCAACAATCACAGTCATTACCAATCATGCCCTAAAACTATTGATAGTAATTTTATTTTTACTTTTGTTAATACTAAATATAAAACAAAAATTCGAATATAGGAAAATCCAATCCAAATCCCCGTACAAGTTCTTCGGGAGGTCTCTATGAAATCGCTATCGGTTAATAATATGGTAATTTCCCATTTCAATACAGTGATAAAAGAATAGGAACACTATCACAAAAGAAGACATAAATTATATTTTTTTTATTATAACAACGAATCCATGACCAAATTCACATATACTAGAATTAGTAGTCTGTTTGTCAACAAATATTTATAACTTACTAGTTTCATAAGAGCATCTCCAAAGGAAATACCTCAAATTTGAAGTATCATCTCCCTCAAATTTGAGGTATCATGTGTTTTGCACCAAAGGCAATACCTCAAATTTTGAGGTATCAAAAATATGTATTTTGCAATATTGCTCAAATCTTTATTCACAATTACATAACATCCTATAACCTGTAAACAAATATAAATCATTCATCATTCATCATTCAATTATTAAATGTAATATTTATTAATAAAACGTTACATAATTTTTAGAAAATATAGAAATAACATCTTAAATAAAATTAGTGACAAAAAAACATCTGAAATAAAATTCAAATATCATACTATTAATTAAAACTTAAAAATTTTAAATAAAATTCAAACACCAAAGTGCTCCCATATATGTTCGACCAATGCATTTCGTGTATATTTAGAAATATCACAAGATCTGATTGGTAGTAATAACCAAACGACGACGAAGTTATGGGAAAAAGTAAAAAATATTTACAATGAAAAAATAATGGGGCATGGGAAGCTAGAAGTTGGAGATCATTAAGTGGTAGGATGACCAATATAATTTATGCTGTTAGAAATTTGAAGAGCTGCATAATCCAAGTGGAAAATATGCATCCAAATGGTGCATCCGATTTACGTGATCGCAATATTTGCCTTCAGTCACACCAAATTCTTTCTAACAATATTATGATTATTTTAATTGTGGTGGATCAAATTTTCGTTATCCGATGTTGTACTTTTACTTTGTTGTTATAATAACTGTGTTATGTAATTTTATTTTGTTGTATTGTTCTCTTTTGTATTAAATTTGCCTTATATTTTTTTTTGTATTGTTTTATTGTTCTAATTTAATATTTATATATGTTTATAAACATAATATATCAAAACTAATATACATTTAAAGAAACATATAAATTATTAGCACTACAATAATTAAAATAAAACTTAAAATTATTATTTAAAAGTATAAATAAATATAGGGACTAAAATGCAAAGAAAAGTTGATACCTCAAAATTTGAGGTACTGGACTAGTGATACTTCAAATTTGAGGTATCACTAATCTAATACCTTAAATTTTGAGGATTTGAAGTATCGTTTGTAATGGATGATACCTTAAATTTGAAGATTTGAGGTATCGTTTGGAGATGCTCTAAGGACTCGAACATACGCCATGAGGCCAAGCATTAATATATCACAATTGTTAGGTTAGAGGATACTCGACAATAGTTAATAGTATAAATATTCCACGAGGTAAAATCATCATGAAAAAATAACATACCCCGTATCCTATACTATCCATAGGGTCAACATGGCACACATGGAATCCACTATGAATCAGTATGAACCAGCTCGAATATTTCACTTTTTTACTTTTCTTTTTTCTCTTTATTGATCAAACCCCAATACAGTTAGAACTCAACATGAAGAGTAATTTTATCATCACAAAAAGCTAACAAGAGTGAGATGAATCCGACAATGCATTTCCAAATGCATATAACATCACTTGTGTTGGAATTGGTTCAAAAATCATTTCGATAGAATCAGGTTCAATAAGACTGGTTCGAATTGATTTTAGGTATGGTTTAATTCAAGTAAAGCTAGTTTAGCTGATTGGATTGGTTATTTGAAATCAAGAGTATACAATGTTGGTTTAGGAGTCTTCGCTTTTTCAGTTAAAACGGTCAAAACATAATCAGTTTTAGCCGTTGAAGTCAGTTTCACCGAAGCTAAGGTATAAAGAGAGAGCTGAAGTTTCAGGTATGAGATGATGCAAATTGAGTTGGAAAAATTGGTGAGTGAATCAATTTCTTGAGAGGTGTGAGAAATTGAGAAACACTTGGGGCTGATTTTCGGGTGAGAGAGTGAGCTTTCGAGAGTGTAATTTCTCTGTAATTTAATCTATGACTTCGGCGTTGTATGACGTTCATTTCACAAGTGGATTCCAAGGGAAACCTCAGCCAGATGTTGGCTTCGATTTGAGTCGAACTGGTTAAATCATTTGTGTTCTTTGCTATTATTTCGGCTTCTTTGTTTAGTAGAAAGGATTTGTGTTAGACACCGAACTAGGACTTTAATTAGTCATATTCGATTGCATCAAAGTTGATTTTAAAAGAATTTAGTTACAAGAAGCGGTATCAGAGCCTTGGTGAAGGTTGTTTAAGTTCTCACATAATCAATCAAAGAAAGATTCCACATCACCTAAAGATGAGTCACTAGAAGATGACTCAGATAAGCCAAAGGACTCACATGCGAAATCCACAGAGAATGAGCTAGAAATAGCTGAGAACCAAAAGAAGGTACGTAGCACTATCATCTTAAGCGTTACAGATAAAGTCCTCAAGGAAATTATTAAGAAACAAACTACATGTGGAATGTTTAGGGTGTTATATGCTATGTATATGTAAAAATCATTATCTAATATGATCTATTTGAAGCATAAATTGTATGGTTTCAGAATGAATGAATTTGTCTCTATTGAGCAAAATATTAATGAGTTCTTGAGAGTTATCACATATCAAGGAAATCTTAAGGTAACTATTACAGATGAAGATATGGAAATTATGTTCCTAATGTCATTACCAAAACAGTTTGATCATCTGAGGGATATATTGAAGTATGAAAAAATTACACTTACATTTGATGAGGTGATTAATGTAGTAAATTCAAAACAGCTTGAATTGGGAGCAAGCATAAAAGTACAAAACCTCAATCAGAAGGTTTGTATATGAACAATGCTCAAAAAAGAAGAACACAAAGTAAAGATTCAGGAAATAAAGGCAAAGGAAAGATAAAAGCGAAGTCCAAAGAAAAAGGAAACTTAACATGTTGGACATGTGGAGAAAAGGGACATTTCAAAAGAAATTTTCCACATAAAGTAGCAAAGAATAACTTTGGTAAGAAAGCCATTGGTGATTTTCTGCAGTTACTGGGATATAGTTCATAGAAGTTCTTATGATCATTGAAGTAGTTACTGCTAAAAATATTGATTTCAATGAAGTGTGGATACCGGATATTACCTGCATAGACAATATGACTCATAGGAAAGAGTGGTTCACATAATTAAATGAGTATGATGCATGCAAAATAAGAATGGCAAATGAAAGTTTGTTATTTGTAGAAGGCATTAAAACTATTCAAGTAAAGAATACATATGGAAGTGTGGTATTAGTTCAAGGAGTGAGGTAGATTATAGCAGAAACTAGTTATCTTTAGGAACCCTTGAAAGTCAAGGTTGTTCTTTTAGCTCATAGAATGACATCTTAACCATCAAGAAATGATGCAGGACAATAATAAAAGCTTAAGAGGAATTGTAAACTATATCATCTTATTAGATACACGCACTCTGGTGAACCAAATGCAGCAGTTACTCAGGCTGATTCAAGTCTGTGACACTGTAGGCTGGGTCATGTTAGCCAGTGAAGTCTGGATACTTTGATAAAGAAATGTTACATTGAGAAACAAAATGATGTAAGCCTGAAACTATGTGAGAGTTGTGTATATGAGAAAGCTCACTAAACAAGTTTTGCATATGGTAAACATACCAGCAAACAATGCCTTGAGTATATACATGCAGACCTATGGGTTCTCCAAACATACCATAATCACTTAGCATATGTCATTACTTCTTAAGCATCATAGATTATTTCTCCATGAAGATATGGGTGTATTTCTTGAAAACAAAAGCAAGCTCTTGTAAGGTCGGTCCTGAGTTTCTTAAGATTACAAACGAACTCGAAAAAAAGCTGCTTCGAAAAATTTGATACATTTTATTAAAAAATATATTTTGTAAATTAATGTTATAAATATTTTAAAGCATAAAATAATACATTATTCCTGAAATATGAACAAAATATTTCAAAGCATGAAAAAAAGTTTTACGATCTTTATAAACTATAACATGAAAATTTATTGACCTCAACGTATTTGGAAGAAAAAAAACTTCTACAATTTCACTTTTGAATATAAACCAATAGAATTACAACTTATCAAAATTAAAAAGTACTTTAATCGGTAAAAGGAGATTCAAAGCAAAAATTGCGATTTTAGTTCGGTAAACGGAGATTCAAAGCAAAATTTGCGATTTTAGAAATTTCTAGAAGAATTTTTTTAATATGTGATTTGTAGCAACCATGAGAGAAAAAAAATTGATTAATAAATATGCTACATTTTATCTTTTTATTTAACCTTTTCTTTTTATTTTAGGTAAAATAGGTTGGAATGAAATTATGATGAATAATTTTAAAATTAATTTAATTCTTGAGAGAGAAAATGATTGTTGATTTATGTGAAAAAATAATAAAGATAAGATGAAGAAAAAACAAGGTAAAAAAGGTAGAAAAAAGGAAGGTAAAAAAAGGGGAAGGGAGAAGGAAGATTATAAATAAATAAAAAATGAAGAAGATGGTATTGAGTGGCGATCGAATTCTGATTGGGTGGAACGAAGAAGAGAAAGAACCACTAAGCCATGCTACACTTCGGTTCAAATGTGGCCAAAAGTTTTTATAAAATCATCGGTTGCATTTGCTGTTTATATGGCTTGGCTCAAGGGCCGGGCCTAAGCTCTTAAGAAATTCATTGACTAGAAAAATTTAGTTGAAAAACAGACAGAATTGAACGTAAAGAAGTTGAGAACTGACAATGGTTTGAAATTCTGCAACTATGAGTTTGACAAATTTTGCAGTGATTAAGGAATAGCAAGACATAAAACCATTCCATATACCCCTCAACAAAATGGGGTGGTAGAAAGAATGAACATGAGAATCTTGGAGAGGATTAAGAGTATCTTAAGTGATTCAGAGTTACCTAAGGTCGTTTGGGCAGAAGCAGTTAATATTGTTGTGCATTTGATCAATAAGCTCCCTGCCAAAGTCATTGGGGATCAAATACGAGATGAAGTATGGTCCAAAACTACTCCAATATACAGCCACGTGAAAAATTTTGGATGCATCTGTTACTTTCATATTGATGGAGGGAAGCTGCAACCTAGAGCAAGAAAGGAATCTTTATTGGATACCCAACTGGTGTGAAAGGATATAAAGTTTGGTCTCTCGACGATAAGAAGTGCTTAGTGTCAAGAAATTTCATCTTTAATGAGCAAGAAAAATACAAGAATTTATTAAAGGAACCAGAAACAAGGAAAAATATTGAGTTTCTTGACATTATCCTTGGTATTTCTGATTCATCTGTGAATGTTACAGGAGAAGATCATGAGGAATCAATATTTCTAAATGATCAGGTAGATCTTGAACCAGGAAAATATGAATCAGGAGAAGACAATGAAAATGATCAAATCATCTCAGAATCAAAGCCACAAAGCTATTAATTAGCTCGAGATAGAACAAGGAGAGAAATAAGGTCGCCTAAGAGGTTTGAAGATTTTGTGAGCATGGCTTGTGAAGTAGTTGAAGACATCTTAGAATGTGAACCATTAAGTTTTACAGAAGCCATGAATGACAACAATATGGACAAATGGAAAAAGGCTTCAGATGAGGAAATTGAGTCTTTGTACAAAAACTTTACTTGGGATCTAGTCCAATTGCCAAAAAACAGAAAAGTAATAGGATGTAAATGGATCTTCAAACTAAAACAGGGAATTCCAGGAGTGGAAGATCCAAGGTCCAAGGCCAGGTTAGTCGCAAAAGGCTTCGCCAAAAAAGAAGGTCTAGATTACAATGAAATCTTCTTTCATGTTGTCAAACATATATCCATTAGGTATCTAATGTCCATTGTGGTAAATGAAGACCTTGATCTTGAGAAACTAAATGTAAAAATAGCTTTTTTACATGGATATTTAGAAGAACAAATCTTCATGAACCAACCAGAAGGCTATCAAGTGAAAGGCCGGAAAATTTGGGTGTGTCTCTTAACAAATCTAAGTATGGACTCAAATAGAGTCTAAGACAATGGAACCAAAAATTAAACAGTTTTATGATTGAGATTGGTTTCAGGAGAAGTAGTTTTGACAACTGTGTCTACATAAAGAAAATGAATGATACTTACATTTATCTTCTTCTCTATGTAGATGATATGCTTGTTGCTAGCAAAGACAAAAAGATGATTGCAACACTGAAAGATCAAATGTGAACTAAGTTTGATATGAAAGACTTAGGTGCTACAAGGAAGATTGTCGGGATAGATATAGTCAGAGACCGGATGAATGGTATCTTGAAGCTGTCCCAAGCAGACTATATAAAAAAGTCCTATAAACTTTTAGAACGGAAGAATCACATGATGTTTATACTCCATTAGGAGTTCATTTCAAACTAAAAGCATCAGATGAAGATCAACTTGAACAAGAGATTTTATGAGGAATATACCCTATTGTAATGCAGTTGGCATCTTGATGTATGAGATGATTGGTACACAACCATATTTTTCTTATCTTGTGGGCATGGTTTGCAGATACATGAGCAAGCCTATCAAAATTCATTGGAATGCTGTTAAATGGGTCCTCAGGTACATGAGCGGGGTCAGTTGTGACCTGTCTGTTGTTCACAAAATGTTTATAATTTCAGGATATATGGATTTTGTGATGCTTATTTTGCAGCAGATCTTGACGAGAGGAGATCCATCACAGGTTTCAGTTTTATCTCTGCGACTTGTTTCATTAGCTGGAAATCAACATTGCAAAGGGTTGTAACATTGTCAACTACGAAATCTGAGTATATTGCCTTAACAGAAGCATCTAAAGAAGCAATGTGGTTAAGAGGATTAAGTGAAGAGTTTGGCTATTCTCAAGATTCAGTTCAAATCTTTTGTGACTCTCAAAGTGCTATGGATTTAGCAAAGAACAATGTTCATCATGAGAGAACCAAGTACAAGGTTACAAAGATGCATTTTAAGAGAGACAAAGTGGCTGATAGTGAAGTGCAGGTTTTAAAGGTCCATACAGATGATAATCTTGCAGATATATTCACTAAGGTACTGTCAATTAGTGAATTCAAGTATTTCTTGGGTTTACTAGGTGTTTCTTCAAACTAAGATGAAGGCTTGGAATTCATGTAGTGCAATGGAATAGATTATGTACCAAGGAGAAGTTTGTTGGAATTGGTTCAAGAATCACTTTGGTATAATCAGGTTTAATAAGTCTGGTTCTAATGGATTTCAGGTCTGGTTTAACTCAAGTAAAGTTGGTTTAGCTGATTGGATTGGTTATTTGAAATCATGAGTATACGACGTCGGTTTATGAGTCTTTGCTTTATCAGTTAAAACGGTCAAAACATAATCAATTTTAGCCGTTGAAGTCAGTTTCGCAAGAGCTGAGGTATGAAGAAAGAGCTGAAGTTTCAGGTCAGAGATTATGCGAATTGAGCTGGGTAAATTGGTGAGTGAATCAATTTTTTGAGAGGTGTGGGAAATTAGGAAACACTTGGGGTTGTTTTCGGGTGAGAATGTGAGCTTTCGAGAATGTAATTTCTCTGTATTCTGATCTCTGATTCTAGCGTTGTATGACGTTCATTTCACTAGTGGATTTCGAAGGAAACTTCAGCCAGATGTAGGCTTCGATTTGAGCCGAACTGGTTAAATCGTTTGTTTTCTTTGCAATTCTTTCGGTTTTTTTGTTTAGTAGAAAGAATTTGTGTTAGACACTGAATTAGGAAATTAATTAGTCATATTCGATTGCATTAAAGTTGATTTGATAAGAACTTAGTTACAAGAACTCGAACGGCCATATGGTTAGTGTCCTTTACACACGGTTCCTTAGTTCACTCAGTTTTTCTGAGCTTGGTGTTTATTGTTCTTTTGATTCATCTTTCAAACATATTCTCTAGTTTTTTTAATGCTATGTTAATAAGTTTGTCCCAGTTTTCTATTTCATCATATATTCGATTTTGATATATAATTTTTTAGATGACAAAAAACCGGTATGAAAAAATAATAGATAACAAAATACTGGTCATGTGAAAATTTCATCTCAAGCATTATTAGAACATCAGAAATAATAATCAAACACCTCATAACAATTACCAAAAAAGTATATACTCTATTTGTTTCATTAAGTCTTTCCTTTTAGAATTTAATTTATGTTTCATTTAAAGTGTTTTTTATGTTTTTAATGCATATTTTAGCTATATTTTTCAGTTTTGTTGATATTCTCTCAACTTATTAGTTATCAAAATCAAATAAAATAACCTATTAATTAGGGTTTGAAAGGATAATTTATGGAAAAAGATTTAAAGGACAATTACAATGATACGGAAGGAGTATCTATGTACAAGCGTGAATGATCTCAAACATAAGCGTATACAGAGCCGATCCGTGGCGTAAGCACGTAAACCTGCGATTAGGACGCTGCACAATTATATATATATATATGCTTATATATATATATATATAAGCATTGGTTAAATATAAGCATTATTTAGTAGATAACATAGCTGTATCATGAATAAATACATGTAGTTAAAATATGTTTATACTTTATTCAAATAACGAATCCAAATTAGTTAACCCGATTTTAGGGAAATTTTTTAAAAAGGTCCAATTTGACACAAAGAGCACAACTCTTTTTTTTTTTGTTGATTAAGGTATTGAAAACTATTGGACCCGCTGGGCGTATATCAATGCTGAACATTCAATAATCTCTCATGCTCTAGCTATCGCGTATTAATATTCAATTTCTCCGAGCATTCCTGCCTCTTTAACCGAATAGCAAACTTCATTTAGCATTATGTGCACATCAACATTTCAATTATGTAATGGCTAAAAACATACATTATAAGATGTGATGGTGAAACTAGTGTGATTTAGATTTGAGAATATAGACCTTGGTCGATAAGATCCTCAAGGATTAATTACACCAATACGCAAAGAACATGTCATTGAGCAATAAACTAGTAAAAGATTACAGATGCAAATCAATAATAGACTTAATAGTAGAATCAACGAAACTTAATTGGAATATTTACGATGGAAATATTCCTAAACATGTAATTTGGAAATTATTTTCTTTTACACCTTTGTTAACAAGAGGACATTTTGTTTATTTATGTTAATTAACAGTGTTTATATTCAAGTCAACATATCTTTTTATTTTGTTTATATCATCTAAAACAGTCTTGTATTTAAAAATAGAGTAATTTTTTCTTAACTGGAATTTCACTATTACCTAAAAAAGATGCAAAGTCTGAGAAAAATAATTTTTTCCTAAAAATAAAGCCCTTCTAAAAGGATACTACAATACCAAAAACCAAAAACAACTTCTTAACTAACATATGGTGTTATATAACTCGAGCTTTTTTCACTGAGCCGTAATCAGAGCAAGTTTGGACCTGCGAGTAAAACACTAAAGGCATAAGTTTGGGCTTTAATTTTTTCGGAGCACAAGTTCAAGGCTTTATAACTTATGTTATATCGAAGCTCATCAGGTTGTTAGATCATCTTCTTCTTCGAGTAACATAGTTTGTTATAGAGATTAGAGTTGAGTTCGTGAGGTCGACTTGAAGCTACTCCTTCGTTTCCGTCATCTACATTGCTAGAGAGATTAGGTTCCTTCTTATCTTGTGTTGATTGCGTTCCAAATCTAAAAAGAATCACACATCGATTAGATAGAGATTAAGTTCCTAATCCGTTTAGCATTGTATTAGATTTGATCGAACAAGTTATAGTGAAATCTTGAAGAGGACATTCTCTTCCCTAGATGTACCAAAATGGAACTTGGTTAACAAATTCTTGAGTGTTCATTTGCCTTATTTTGAGTTTCTTAGATCGCAAGATTAAGTAACAAGTACTAACAAGTGGTATCAGAGCTTTAGGAGCGAAGCAACGCAAGAACTCAAAGAAGCATGCACGCGTAATCCTTACGGATTCAAGAAACATTATGCAAGCAGATCTCATATCAATCTTTCGCAATTAAAGATATAAAGGTTAAGGTTGCAAACTTATCTTTAGAATCTTTTGTGTGTTGCGATAATCCTCTTCGTCTTACATCAAGTTATTTTCAAGCATAAGCAATGGGTGAAAACTCATTGGCATACACTCGGGTAGAAGTCGAGAGGTTCGATGGAACAGGTGATTTTAGACTAATTGGCATACACTCAGGTAGAAGCAAGAGGTTCGATCAAACATGTGATTTCAGACTAATTGGCATACACTCGGGTAGAAGTCGGGAGGTTCGATGGAACAAGTGATTTCAGACTATGGAAAGTTAGAATGATTTTTCATTTTAAAATGCTCGGCCTTAAGGAAATTTTGTTCGATGAAGATCTGTTAAAGGATTAGCAGGTGGTTCAGGAATAGTCTAGTCAACACCTTCATAAACAGAAAACGATAAGGACATATGAGCCACCAACAGCTAAAACAAGAGAACAAAATTCAGTTAAGATTGAAAAACCATAAAAGGCTATGAGTGTTATAATATTTAATATCAGTGATCAAGTATTGAGGAAGATAATTAATTATTCTACAGCTGCAACTATGTGGAGCACATTCAATATACTTTACATGGAAAGTACTTTGCCAAACAAAATTTATCTACAACTGAAGTTCTATACATTCAAAATGAATGATTTAAGATCCGTTGACCAAAACATAGATGAGTTTCTCTAACTTGTTACAGACTTGGGTAATGTTGGAATTCAAGTTTCAAAAGAGGTTCAGGCTATATTACTCTTAAGTTCTTTACCATCAATGTTTGATCATTTGAAAGAAACATTGAAGTATGGAAAAGAAACCTTAAGTCTGAGAGAAGTAACTACCTCAGCTAAATCTAAAGAAAAAGAACTCATGAAAAGTGGAAAAGGGAAATAAAAGCCAAGCAGAAGGATTATATATTGGTAATAGAGGCAGATCAGAAATTAGAGAATATCAAAGTGGCAAGAAAAAAGGTAAAAGTAAAAGCAGGAGTAAAATGTCAAAAATCCAACAAGAAGAATAAAGGTTACTTTGTTTGCGTCAAGGATGTGCATTTGAAAATGGATTGTCCCAAAGAATAAGGAAAGCAAACCATAAGTTAATCTAGTCATTAAAGAACCATTAGTTCTCACATCAAGCATTCAAAATGCTGAGTATGAATGGGTCTTAGATTCTGGTTGCAATTTTCATATTACTCCAAAAAAGGACTTACTCTTTGACCTAAAGGAGTTCAAAGGAGGGAAAGTCTTAATGGGAAATAACACATTCATTTAGATTCATGGCACATAAAAGATAAGAATTGATAATCCTGATGGATCGTGTGTTATTTTGACTGATGTTAATTTCATACCTACAATGGGTAGAAACTTAATTTCATATGGTTGCCTTGAAAAGGCAGGGTGCAGATATGAATGAGAGGATTTCATAATTCAGTTCTACAAGAAATCAAGTGGCTATAAAGTTTTAGCAGGAATTTTCATAGACGGTTTGTATTATCTGGAAGGTTCAGTTTCAAAGTCAGAATCAAATTCAGCTAAGAAAGTTTCAGATAATGCAAGAAAATGGCACTCTTAGCTTGGGCACATGAGTCAAAGAAATATGAATGTTCTAGCTAAAGATGTTTATTTGACAGAGAAATATGTAAAGTTTTGTGAAGTATACGTTCTAGGAAAAGCTCATAAACAGAGTTTCAAGAAGGGAACATAGACTTCAAGAGGTGTTATGGTATATGCATTCAGACTTATGGGGAACTCCAAGTATTACACCTAGTCTATCTGGAATGCAGTATTTCGTTTCATTCATAGATGACTTCTCAAGAAAAATCTGGATTTATTTCCTAAGGACTAAAGATGAAGCCTATAAAAAGTTTGTTGATGGGAAGAATCTTTTTGAAAATGAAACAGGTTTAGAAGTTGAGAAATCTAAGAACAGATAATGGGCTGGAATATTGTAATAACAGGTTTGAGCTGTTTTTAGAGAATCAAGAATCAAACGACATAGAACTTGCACTTATACTCCACACCAAAATGGGATATCATAAAGATTGAACAGAACAATTATGAATAAAGTTAGGTGTATGATGACAGAGAGTGGTTTTGAAGAGGAGTTTTGGGCAGAAGTTGCTTTAACAAAAATCTACCTAATTAATAGATCTCCTAGTTCAGCTATTGGTTTCAAATTACCCGAAGAATTATGGTCAGGATCAAAGTCAAAGTTAAATCATCTAAGAAGATTCGGGTGTGTTGCGTTTGTTCACATGGTTCAGTCTAAAAATAGTCAAAGAGCAGTTAAAGGTTATTTTATGGGAGATCCTCAAGGCCCTTAGGGTTTCAGAGTTTGGGTTCCAGAACATAATCAATATGTTGTCAGCAGGAATGTGATTTTTCATGAAGAAGAGGTTTACAAGAATAAGTCAGAGTTGGCAGCATATTCAGAAAGTGAAAAGGCTGAAAATCAAAATGTGACAAAAAGAAAGAAAGTTACATTTGATCCACTTCTAATAAAGGGACCATCAATGATATTTACTGAAGAAGACTCAGTTTCAGGTGGAATTCATCAGAATTTTGAAGAAGAAAGTTCATATTCATGTGGAGTAATTTCAGGTTCAGGAACAGTTGAAGATCAAAATAATCAGTATGAATCAGAGTCTGAATCAGAACAAGAAAGTGAAACAGTGCAGCAACAGGAAGACCTAGATAACTACATGCTTGCTGGAGACAGACTTAGAAGAGAAAGAAAGGCTCCTTCAAGATTTGATGATTTTGATATTGTAGTGATATCACTCGATTTTGATGCTTTTTAGTGGGTATTTATAGTTGCTATTTGGCAGCATTCGAGTGTTTTCTTGTGTTTTTGGCATATTTTCATATTTTTAGATGTTTTGGATGTTATAGATCAAAAAGGTGGATTTGTGCACAAAATAGCTGTGATTTGACAAATGCAGAAGCAGATTTCAGCATAAGAGCCGAAAGTTAATCGAAATTTGAAGATTTTCCCATGGATGGATTAAGCTAAGATTCTGACCCAAACTGGCCACGTGAGTTAGCTTTCATATTAAAGTGATTTGAGGTCAATATATTGATGTAATCAAAAGTTATGACGATTTTACTGAAGACTGGTCAAGCTGTCTCGCAGAAGAAATATGTGCAGCACGTGAGGTAGTATATCGATCTATGTGGAGATCGATCGATCCAAAATCTTATCAAACTTACAGATTTTTGATCGATCGATCCATATGCTCGAGAAAACTTGAAGATTTCCAAAAAGACGTTTTAATCCTCAAGACTTATCATTGGTTTTCCTTATTGGGTTTTGTATAATTTTTATTCTTTTTGAACTCTATATAAGCATTAGGCTTAGGGATTTATAAAACATAGAGAGAACACATATTACAATTCATTACTTTTTCTTTTGAGAGCTTTTTTGAGGAAGACGAACCCTGACACATGTATTTCGAGAAGAATTTTGAACACTCTTATTTTATTGAATTTGGTTTTTGAATATGCTTTCTTTATCTATGATTTTTAATTTCTTGGCTATGTATGAGTAGTCTCTTTGTTAGGTATTAGGGATTTCCCAGGAAAAATAGGTTTTGATAGTTAGGGTTTGACTTTAATGGATTCAATTTGTTAGGTTCTTAGTCTAGATTTGTTATCATTTCTTGAATTAGCTTGATCACCTAGTTCATGATTTTAGGTTAATAAATACAAATGGATTTGGTTTATTTAATCTGACCTAGTCTAGATGAATAAGTGTTTCTACTTGCGGGAGTATTGTCTTTGATGCTTATGAACATATCGAATCTGTAATCACTCCATGATTTAATTGTCTAATTAATATATCTAAGATTTCGTGAGAAGGTTAGTCTTTATTTCTTAGCAATTCTATCATAGGGATCTAATACTTCGAGAGGAGATTAGTCTATTGTCGTCTTTTGAGTTGAGAACTATTTCCATTTGTTAATCTTTCTTATCAACCTGAACATCAAACTTGAGTACGTGCGGAAATTCCCTATCACTTATCATTTTAGTTTATTGATTTACATTTGTTTTTAATTATTCGCTTTAATTCTGAATCATTTGAAAACAATCTCTCTTTTATTTCTGTCTTAGCTAGAATCGATTTTAGAACTGAGAGTCGCACTTTCTGGTCCTTGTGGGATTCGATCCTTTACTATACTATAGTGATCTGTTCTTTTCAATGTAGTTTTAGGAATTAAAACTTGAACCTATCATGTAGCCTATGCCCTATCCGTAGCAGAAGATGTAGAGATTGATGAACCATGCTCTTATGCAAAAGCTATGAGGAGTGAAAGTAATAATGAGTGGAAGATAACATGTGTGGAATAAATGGACTCATTGAAAAGAAATCAGACTTGGCAGATTGTAGATAGACTAAACAAGAAAAGAGTTATAGGATGCAGATGTGTATCCAAGAGAAAGCTGATATTACTCGGTTTTAACGCTTTCTAGTGAGCATTTATGTTTGCTATTNGTATTAGTTTACAGGTTTCTAGGTGTTTGGGTCATTTTGGAACAAAAAGACGGATTTCTGCACAAAAGGGATGCAAATTGATATATGCAGATGTAGAGTCAGCAGAAGGGTCAGAAGTTTAGCAATGTTTGAAGATGTTCCCACCGATGGATGAA
>OVBE01004176.1:0-24687 GCA_900406425.1 Iberis pinnata | reverse complement strand
TATATATATATATATACTTATTAGGCTTAATTTGGTCTAAACTTTCATACTAGTTTTGGCCTTCGTTTCCTTTCTTGTGTAAAACTTGGATTATCATCTCTAATCTTAGTTTCTTTTATTGTTTATTGTTAATCCCTTGTTCATTTCTTGTTCTAATCATGATTGAACACATTTTTATTATTCGATCTTGTGTTTCCTCAATGGTTAGTGAGTAGTTCTTCATTAAGCAAATGAGTTTGATACATTAGGGTGATTAGGTTATTGATCATGATGTTTAGGGCTTAGTTATCTTAATTTTTTATTCAATAGGTGTTCTTAATGCTAGATATGTCTTGTTCACTCATATCTAGATCATAGGTATTTTATTGCCCGAAATGTGTTTGATGAAATGTTTGAACCAACTTTTTAATGCTAAATGAGGCCTAACCAAGATATTGTGTTAGTTAATTTGGTGGTTCATCATGGATTAGATCTTAATGCTTTTTGATTGTGTAATTATCCAATAGGATGTTTTAGTTACATGATTAGGAAATGTATTAGTGCCATGAAAGTGGATTAGTCTAATTAAGAAAATTTAATAGGATATCATTTGATAACCCGATTCAATAAACTTTTCTCATTTGTTTAGCCTTTTATTCTTTTGTTGATTTTTGCTTAATTTAGTTGACTTTTGTTAAGTTGACTTTTAAATTTATGCATGTTAGAATGTTATGTTACAAAACCAACCAGTCTTATTAGCTTAGCCTAAATGGAATTCTCTTAAGTTTTAGTGAGTTGATTGCTCTCGATTTGGATTTGACACATAAGAGGAGTCTTAGAATTACTTGACTAGACATAGAATCCAACAAAATATTGTATATCAATTGCTGATAGTTCACAGTGACATATGTGGATCAATAACTCCAACATCAGAGATTGGGAAGAGGTACATTATCAATTTCATTGATGATTTTAGCAGAAGATGTTGGAAAATTTTCTTGTCAGAAAAATCAGAAGCTCTGCGTGTCTTTAGAGAATTCCAAGTAGTTGCAAAAAGAGAATTGGGCCAACCTTTTGTGTGTTTGAGAACAGATCGAGGGGGAGAATATAACTCCAAATTTTTTGATGACTACTGTAAGAAGAGTGAGATAAAAAAAGCAACTCGCAGCAGCCTATACACCACATCAAAATGGCATTGCTGAGAGAAGAAACAAAATTGTCATGACTAAGACAAGGTGTATGTTGTTGAAGATGAGAGTTCGAAGGAGATTATGGCCAGAAGATGTTCAATATGTTGTGTATATTATGAAAATAATTCCATCTTCAGCTTCAGAAGTTGTCACACCAGAAGAAAAATGGAGTAATCAGAAACCTATAGTAGAACATCTAAGAATCTTTGGGTGTATTGCTTTTGTGTATAAAGTGTGTAATTTTTGGTGTGAGAAAAGCATCTAAGGCATATCGTCTGTACAACCCAGAGACAAAAAAAAGAATCATAAGAAAAAATGAAAATTTTGGTGAGGATAATGGTTGGTCATAGGAAGAACATACACAAGAATGTGAATTATTGTGGCACAATGTTAAAGAAGAAGTATAAAGAGAAGGAAATGACAATGATCATCATGTGAATGATCTGCCTACGATTCAAAGAAATAATCAACAAGATGAGGAATTAAATACTGAGGAAGCAGCTGCTCAACGTGATAATGAGAAAATTGACACAGAAGAAGCAGATACACAACATAATGATCCAAATCAAACAGTTGTGAGAGGGTTAGGGAGGTTGAGGCAAGCTCCAGTATGGATGAAAGACTATATACAAGGGAATTCAATATTCCTTGTAACAGAATATGGTGAAGAGTTCTTTGCAATGTTTATGGCATCAGAGGATCCAGAAACTTTTGAAGAGGCAGTACAAGAAGAGGTATGGAGAAAGGCCATGGAAGCAAAAATCTCTTCTATTGAAGTGAACAATACGTGGGAGTTGATGGATTTACCAGAAGGAGCTAAAGTGATTGGGGTAAAGTGGGTGTAGAAGACTAACTTTAATGAGAAGGATGAAGTGGATAAGTTTAAGGCGAGACTAGTGGCAAAATGATACCATCAGAAGTATGGAGTGGGCTTTCATGAAGTTTTTGCCCCAGTTGCAAGATGGGATACAATAAGTTGTATTCTAGCTTTAGCTACAGAGAATGAATGGAAAATGTATCAACTAGATGTGAAGAGTGTCTTCTTAAATGGAGAACTAGTTGAACATGTTTATGTTGAGCAACCTAAGGGATTTGAGAAAGAGGGTGAATACAGCAAAGTGTACAAGCTGAATATGGTTTTATATGGATTGAGAAAAGCTCCAAGAGCTTGGTACAGTCGGATTGAAGGATATTTTATTGAAAAAGATTTAACCACAAATGTTATTGTGAGGACACACTCTTTGTGAAAAGGGAAGACATAGAGATCTTAGTGATTAGTCTCTATGTGGATGATCTCATTTATTCTGGAAGCTCATAAGTTATGTTGGAAAATTTTAAGAAGTCAATGATGAGTGAGTTTTCAGTGAGAGACTTGGGCAAGATGAAGTTCTTCCTTGGAGTTGAAGTGATTCAAGATGATGTTGGGATATTCATCAATCAACAAAAATATGCAGAGAAGACGTTGAAAAGATATGTCATGGAGGATTATAATATGGTGAAGAAACCCATAGTTCCAGGAAACAAACTGACCAACGCAGGAGCAAGAGAATATGTAATTGGAACTTAATTCAAGCAATTTGTTGGAAGTCTAAGGTACCTAACTACTACTAACCATATTTGATTTATTCAGTGAATCTAGTTAGCATATATATGGAGAATCCAAATGAGCAACACATGTTAGTAGTCTAGAGAATTTTAAGATATGTGAAAGGCACTTCAGAGTATGGGATTAGATACATAAAAGGTGAGAAGAAGAGGCTGCTTGGGTTTGTGGATAGTGATTATGCAAGTGATTCACTTGACAGAAAAAGTACATTGGGTTATGTTTTCATTCTTGGAGGTGAAGCAGTTTCATGGGCATCAAATAAGCAACCTATAGTGACTCTATCCACCATAGAAGCTGAATTTGTCTCAGCAGCATTTGGAGCATGTCAAACAGTCTAGTTAAAAAATGTTCTTGAGTAGATTGAGTATGAGCAAGTAGGAGATACAACAATGCTTTATGACAATAGTTCAGCAATTAAACTGTCAAAGAATCAAATTCTTTACGGGAGGAGTAAACACATTAATGTGAAGTATCATTTTTTAAGGGAGTTGGTGAATGATAGAATCATACAACTTGATTACTGTGACACACAAGAGCAGATAGTTGATGTCATGACCAAGGCGATAAAGTTGGAAACATTTGAAAATTGCAGAGAAAAGATGAGAGTATGTCGCAAGAAGTAAACTGAAAAGGAGAGCTTTCAGGGTAACGGAGAGAACGAAAAAAAAAAAGAATTGAATTGATAATTTTTCTGTTTCAATAAAAGTTCCGGTTTATAAGGAATTAATTTATGAACGTTGAAGGTTGATGAGCTTTCTCTGCTTTCAGTTCTGTTATTTTTTTTTTTTTTCTCTGTTTAAGCTGTATCTTTCACGATGAAGATTAATGCAAACATGTTTTTCAGATTTCTTAATGTTCTGATCTTAACAAAAGATGCAGCAAGAGCAATCTGCAAACATTACGAACCGAATACCGTTTCGCTTTTGTCACCCTTCAAATATTTATTTGAGATATAAAGGAGAAAAAATACACCAAATTTGGGACCAAATTTTCCTAGCTGAAAAACGCAATATAGCTCGCACTATTTAGTCGAACTATTATACTTTTTATTCATCATCTTGTTTTTGCTCATTGTTCACCTCAAATTTACAATAAAACCATAAGAACATGAAAACTTTTGGTTGTAGTCTTCAACTAAACTCTCTGATCTTGTAACTCAAGTCTCAGACCAGAAACCGTGACAAACAAGACACATGAAAAAGAAAAGGAGACAGAAGTGTACAAGTAACAAGGAGTTAAGTTCTCTTATTGATTCAGATGCTTATTGATAAAGAGAAAAACACTTGAGTTTTAGACATTAGGAGGTGGCCAAATCTTCCCAAAGAGCTCTTCGACTTGTTTGGCTTGGTTTACATAACCTTCGATACCAGCTGATAAAAGTTCAACTGATGCAGGACCCATAGCTGAAGCCAAGCTTAGTTGGTCCCACTTTATCAGCTAAACCACAACCAAACAAACATCTTTTTAGTTAAATCAGAAACGTCAAGAGTGTTGGTTCAGCTTAGAGCTAACCTCTTTGTTGGTGAAGTTGTAATGTGTCGAGATTTCAGGAGAAAGTTTCCGAACAAAAGAGTATTTTTCATCGTCGGGAATGGCAGGTGAATCTTTGAGAGATTGCAGTACCTTTAATGGTGCAATCACATAATCAACCCTGTGATAATGGACAAAGCTGAGAGTTAGCATGAAATCTAAGTCTGTTGATGGCTAGCTTTCGGTTTGAGTTTACCCGAGAAGACTGAACAAGTCTTGTTTGTTTCGGACAGCAGCAGCCATTAGCTTAGACTTGTAACCATACTTGTGAATGTAGTTATACGATTTTCGAACCAAAGCCAAACCAGGATCTTCCCCAGATTTAATAGCATCTTCAATCTCAGAATCTCCCGAATGGTTACGCGCCCAATCCTAAAGGTTGTTTTAAGAATATTACCTTTGGCATATCAAAGACATCACTCTAAAATCTAAAAGTTACCCTGAGGCGGCCGACAAAAATCTGAATGACAGAAGCACCGGCTTGGGCAGCTGCTGCAGCTTGAGCAAAACTGATGTTGTATGCGAAATGAGATTATGGAGAAGAAGAAACAGATGCAAAAATTCTAACAATAGAGAGTGGAAATATATTAGTAACCTGTAGACAAAGGTTAAGTGCGTCTGGATCCCCTCAGCTTCTAGTAATCTTGCTGCTTCAATACCCTAAAGAGAAAGAGTTTAATCATATCGAGCAATAATGGTAAAAACAATTCTTTTCCTACAAAATCTCACCTGCCAAGTTGCAGGGATTTTGAATAGCAATCGATCATGTGATACATCAATTTCGTTATATAGTCTCAAAAGATCATGAACCTACACATCAACATCAAATTTTACAAAAGATACAAGAAACATAGACTCTTATTATATATAATATATATGATATAGAAACTACCTTCCGGACGATGCCATTTGTGTCATAAGCAAGACGTGCATCTACTTCAGTCGAAACTCGACCTGGAACGAGTTTGATAAGATCACCACCTACATTCACAAGAGCCTGCACTTTTCTCATAAGTAATTAGGCCAGAAAAAATAATCCGGAAGACAAAGAACAGATAGATGGTTAGACGATCAACCTTATTGAAAAAGTAAGAGAGTCGGGACTCAGTAGTTTCAAGTCCCGTGCAAGAAGAATCCGCCAAAGCCATGTCTATAGCATTCTAATCATATGATACAAGAGTGTCAAAACATGATTCCATATATATCTTCTTCAGAATATCAAAATGCTTAAAGGCTTACCCGGAAAATTGTATCGGGCAGACCGCAGATGCCAAGGAGGAAAGCAGAGCTAACAGTAGCTGCAGTTGGTGGGAATCTGCAATTCAGTTATATACAACAAATGAATCAATCTAGAAATCAGACCACAAAATCTAGAGTCTCATGAGTTAGTAATGGCTTACCTTTCAAAGTCATCGAAAACAACTGTATCAGGAACAATCTCACTAAAAGCTAATACAGCATCCAGCTCATTCTTTTCTCCTATAAAATACATAATTTTCAATGATCATCCAAAAGCTAATTTACTGGATAATTTTTGCAACTTTGTGTAGCATAGTTTTATAACAAGTGATTCTGTATCATACAAGACAAGTCCGGATCTTATAAAAGCCCAAAAATGTATCAAAATCTTACGAGGAGTCAAATTTGTGACAAACGTGATTATCTAAAGGAGATATATAACAATACCAGCTTCAAGAGAAGAAGACGATGGAAAGGAGGAGGAGGAACTAGCAGAAGCATGAATCCGTGGAATTGATCGCCGGAAACTAAAGTTAACGGCGGGTAGAGGAGCGACGGAGAATCCGGCGGCGATCGTCCTCCATCGTCCCTTCTGCGAATCGCATCAATGATACGTAATAAATACACATACAGCCATACAGGCGATTGAAGAATGTAAGAAGTAAAGGAAAGATAGAGAAGAAGGACCGGTACATGGAACGAAGCAGAGAGAGTTGCAGAAGGCGGAGATTGCAAAGAGAGTGGCATTGTTGATCTGATCGGAGTGACCAAATCCAGCCGTTGATATTCTTCTGATTAAGGTGGGCCNGGGGCCCCCCCCCCCCCCCCCCTCTCTTCCTTATTTTATTCAAACATAAGTAATACTCCATTGTTTCATAATAATTGATTGTAGTTCTACGAATTTTTTATTTTCTTTTAAATAATTATACTTCAAACGATTTCTTGTAATTTTATGTTTTGTGATTTTTTATATTTTACAAAATAATTTATTATTGGTTGATTTGTTTTAGAATATGGTTTTTATTTTAAAAAATTTTAAATTTAATAATTTTTTTAATATACTAGTCTCACAATGTTTAGGCAGATTTAGTTTGAAGTTGTTGTCCTCTTAAACCTATTTCTTGAGATCTCCAGTCAGTTAGGTAGGGTTACATCAAACTTCCTCTTTCATCATAGGCTTTTAAACCCATTCCTCGTGATGATTTTTATACTTGATCTATTGTCAAACCTTTAGTGAACGGATCAACTAGGTTATCAGCAAATTTGATAAAAGTTGTCGTGAGTACTCCTGTTGAGATCAAGTTTCTAATGGTCTTATTTCGTCGTCTTATGTAACGAGATTTACCATTATACAACATACTTTGTGCCCGAGAGATAGTTGATTGACTATCACAGTGTACACGTAATGTAGGCACGGGTTTTCCCACATGGGAATATCTTCCAAAAAATTTTGAACCCATTCAGCTAAGGTAAATATATATATCCACTCATGAATTTAGAGTTTTTGGAGTCGGCTATCCAGTTAACATCATTGTATCCTTCCAAAATTCATGGTTCTTTACCATAGTGTAAATCGTAGTATTTAGTATAATGTAGGTAATTTAATACTCTAGTTAGCTTTCCAATATTTATATCCTGAATTATTGGTGTAGCGGCTTAGTACATTCACTGTATGCGCTAGGTCGGGTTTAGTACAATTCGTTAAGTACATTAGACTCCCGATTACTCGAGCATATTCCACTTGGTCCACTACAGTTCCTGCGTTTTTAGTCAAGTGAATATTATGATCTACCAGTGTTTTCACATTTTTACTTGAGTATTCTTTTAATTTATCAAATATCTTTGCGATTGTGATAAAATTATGCCTTCAGCATTTCTACGGATTTTAATCCTGAGAATGACGTCTGCCAAACCCATGTCTTTCATATCAAAGTTTAGACTAAGAAGAATTTTAGTTTGATTAGTCATGTCTTTATTGCTACCAATAGTGAGCAATTCATCAACATATAATCCTACAAAATGTATCCATGTGGAGTACTTTTGATGTCTATGCATTTATCACAATCTTTTATAGTAAACCCATTTGACATCGTTAAATGGTCAAATTTTTCTTGCCATTGTTTTGGAGCTTGCTTGAGTCCGTATAACGATTTTACAAGTCTACAGACTTTGTGCTCTTGTCCCGGAATGACAAAACCTTCAGGATGTTTCATATATATTTTCTCTTCTAAATCTCCATTTAAGAAAGCTGTTTTTACATCCATTTGATGAATTTTGAGGCATTTTAAAGTTGCGATTGCAACCAAGGTTCAAATTGATGTTATGCTTGTTACCAGAGAATAAATGTCAAAGAAATACAATCTCTCTTTTTGGCGGAATCCTTACACTACAAGTCGTGCCTTATACTTTTTTATGGTGTTATCAGGTTTTCGTTTTGTTTTGAAAATCCATCTACACCTTAGTGCTTTAGACCTTTCGGGTAAATCGACTATTTCATAAGTATTATTTTGTAATATTGAATCATTTCACTATTTACGGCTTCCTTCCAATGAGGTGCATCTGGTTGATAAGCGAGATTTTACCAATCCCCTTACTAATCGTTTGTAGAATAGAAAAGGTTTAATCGAATCCACGAGGACTAAAGTTGCAACACTAAAGTTATGAGAACCAAACTAATCTAGAGCCGATGATGTTCATGAGTATTAAATCTAAATTACGAAACGCAAATAAATGAGAAAGAAAAAAGAAAACAAGATAAAAGCATTGGATCATGGATCTTACTATCAAGAGATGTGATTAACAATCAACCAACAATGAAACAACCAATCAATGTTAATCTTTGGCCTAGGATTTCCAAATAAAGATTGATCCACTCTTGTGGCACTAATCTCTTTCCTAATCATGCAACTAAAACAATCTCTTGGATAATTACACAATTAAGAAGCATTGAGATCTAATCTATGATAAACCACTAAACTAACTAACACAATCTCTTGGTTAGGCCTAATTTATCATTCAAAAGTTGGTTCAGGAATTTCATCGAACATCTTTCAGGCAAAATTCATCCTATGATCTAAACTTGAGTGATCAAGTCAAATTTAACATTAAAAACACCTAATGAATGAAGATCAAACATTAACAACCATAAATCATCATCAATCAACCTCAATACAAATCCTATCTAGCCTAGATCCAATAACCAAAACTAAGTCTTAACATGCAAGAACATAAAGAAGAAGAAAGATGTACATATTAAATGTAGAGGTGATACAATTTCCTCCAAGATCAAAGAGAAATCTCCAAAGAAGATCTCTTTGATCTTGGAGAACAAACAATAAGAAAAACTTGAGAGAAACTAGAGAAAAAATATAGTATCAAATTTTAGAGAAGAATAAGAGTTGAGACCAAATTAGGTCTAAAACATATTTATACTCTCCTAAATGGTCTTGGATTAACCCAAAACATGTGGGTTAACCCACAAAAAGAAATGGGTAAAACTTTTGGTCAATGCTTGATTTTGACTTTTTCAGCTCAGTATCGGCCAATTGACCGATACACAGTGGTCAATATGCTTTCTTCATGTTTTGTATCAGTAAAGTTGATCAGTACACACTGGTGATATGCTAAATCGGACCATGCGTATCGGGTGAATCCGTTCGGTATGCTTTCTTCTGTGAGACAGCTTGACTAGTTTTTAGTACGGGGTCCATGATTCTCTCACCTTTGGAGCTATGATGGTGTACGATAGCTCTTTGGAAAGCTGTATCAAATGGAGACAACTTTAATTAAAAATTTTCTCCTAATTTGCAGTGGAAGGTGGTGTAAAAGTTGCATCTTTGGGGCGGACAATTTGGAGCATCGAATATAGCGGACCACAGCTTTGTCGACTCATATCTTGCAATTCCCGGAGGTCTTTATGGTGATTTTTGGCTTTTTGGAAAGCTTGAATTCATGGCTACAATATCTTTAAACATGCCATGATGAATTTTTTATTATAAAATCCCCAAACCACTTGATATTTAAGGCTTGTTGTTTTGATCTTTATTAAGTCACCTTTTTGGCTCTTTTGTACCCAATACACATCTCTTTTGATTTCATTCACATTCAACACCTGAAACATGAATATTATATGAAAATACACACTATATATACTTAAATTCAAGTGAATCTACCTAAAAATGAGTATGAAATGAGAGTTAAAATGCATCAAAAACACAATATATCAACTCCCCCAAACTTATCATTTGCTTGTCCTCAAGCAAGGCAAAAAGGTAAGTAAGAAAGAGAGGTTTGCAAATGGAAACTCATAACCAAAACTTGAATGTAATGCTTCAAGTGTATCATCCTGAAAACTAGTAAAATGATGCATGGATCACAATTATTCAATGTAATTCTACATACTCATCACAAGAACTAACTTTCAGAAATCGAAATGAAGTATCCTCAAACCAGCATATTCACAAATCCCCTATATTAATTTAATATTTAAGTGCGGTCTTGCTCATGGAAAGGAAATCTAGGCCATTTGGTTCGGTTTTAGAGCTTTTAGATGTTTGAAGTAGTTTCTCACATTTGAAGGTGGTTTCTCTCAAAAGAGTAATGCAAAACATTAGGCAAAATCAAGATAGAGACAAACAATTGATGCATACAAGGCTTTCACCTCATCTAATGCTCTACCCAAATCCCTTTTATGTTTCTATTCTATCCCATGTTTCACACTCTTTTTCACTTAGAACCCAAACCACCAAATCTTCAATCCTTTTCAAACTTTTTCTACCTAAAATATTAGCCTTTTTTTTCTTTTGATTACTAAACTACTAGGAGCATTCTTCTTTCTATTATTCCCTTACAATTTAGCACTTAGTCTTTCTTTTCTCATGTTGACATAGATTTGTCTTTGTCTTTTCTTTTTCGCTTTTATTTCACTATCTTGGGAGGATTAGACTATTCCTTTTTCTTTTACTTTTCAAACCATTTGGTTTATTTGATACTCCTAGAGTTTTTATCTTTAGGCTTATTTCAATACTCTTTTTTTAACACTACCACACTTTTGTATGTGATTCCCCAAAACTAATACCTTATTCTAAGCATTCGCCCACCTAAGCATGTTAACCTTAAAATGGGCCTAACTCTAAAAGGCTATGTCTTTGTCGTTCGAATTCTATTACACGGGTTTTTGCCCATGTATGCATTTTCCGAAAAGACCTCACAATAAAAAGTAATGTGGGTTTGAAAGGTTTCAGGAAAACAAGGTGGGGTAACCATCCTAAAGATGAGAATGGCCATTTGGATTAACAAGAGTGATAGAATTAGGCAAAGATAATCCAAATGTTAAGTGTTTTACCATGACTAAGCATTTCAAATCCATAAACAAGAGAATTAGGTTCATTCAAGTCCAAATATTTATAGGATTGGTTTTAATTCAAGCAAGATTCAACAAACACCATGAAGCACAAAACAATCAATTCCAAGCATGGATTTTTCAAATCCTAAAAATGGTTCAAGCATCATTCTACTATTAACTAGGGTACTACAATTCAAGCAAAACATCAAGATTCACAAGGCAATCCAATCATTGTTCCCTCTGAAAATGCAACCTAAGATGAGAATGGAATGAAACTAAATGCAATATATTTAAAGATTCTTGAAAAAATTTCGATTTCTATGGATTTTTGTAATCCTTAACTATTCACAATAAAAATGCAAATGCATGATAAGATCAAAAATTGAACTAGATTAGCTATGGTCTCTCCCCCAAAATTAATTCACACAGTCCATTGTGTGAAAAAGAATCCAGAAGATGAGACAAAAGAAAGAAATAAAAGCAAAAATGCATGTATTTACAAGGTGGGAAGTGGTACCGCAATCGTAGGGAGTGTTGAATAAACCTTAGGTTTCTTTCCTGGAATGTTCTTTCCTTTTTCAGCCATAGATGCCTTGAATTTCGGTTTTTTTAAACCCAGTACGTGAAACCGGTACACACCCTTGAGCCTTATGTTCACCATAAAACCTGCACAAATCAACACTCAAACTATCCCCAAAGTCAACATACCCAAAACCATACCAAAAATCCTAAAGATAGCTAAAAACAAACTAAAGCAAATGATAAAATAAATGATAGACATGAGACTTCCTCCCAAGTGAGCTCGTTTTACGTCATTAGCTTGACGGATCTTGGAGGAGTCTCCAAGGGTGCGTTTAACGTTGCTAGCTTGACAGTTGATCATTTTATCTCCTTTTCCTTGAATGTTTTCTTCACACCTAGTTGTACACCTAGAAGTTCAAGATCACAAGGATAAGTTGAAGAAATTAGCAACAAAAAGAAAGAAAAATAGGGCTCTTGTCTCAATTCGATTCTTAACTCTAATGGCAATCATTTAGTCCCCATCAACGGCGCCAAATTGATAAGCAAGAATTTGAGGTTCTATGTCTAGCAAGTAATCCTAAGACTACTTAGTTGTCGATGAAGTACTTAGGAATCAAACCAAATCGGGAGCAATCAACAGACTAAAACCGATGTAAATCATATTTTTTCTAAGCAAATAGGAAGTTTTGGTTTAAAGCTAATATCCTAATTAAGCATGAAACATAGAAGTCAACAAAAAATCAAAGAGAGTAAAAGTCAACAAAACTAAACAAAAGTCAACAAAAATTAAGGTTTAAACAAAGATTAAAAGGCTAAGCAAATGAGTTTAGGTTATTGACTTAGATGATCAAGTGAAGTTCTATGATGCTTAATACAATCATTCAATGTTAATCCTTCGTCTAAGATTCCATAATTTTATATTAATCTACTCCCATGGTAATAATCCCTTTCCTAATCATGAAACTAACACAATCTCTTGGCTAATTACACAAAAAGAAAGAATTATGGTCTAATCCATTCAACCACTAAACTAACTAACACAATTCTTTGGCTATGCCTCATTTAGCATTCAAATAACTCATTCGGGCATTTTCACAAACACCTTGCGGGCATGAAACTACCTATCATCTAGAGATGAATTCAAGTCAAATCTAGCATTAAGAACACCTAATGAATGAAGATCCAACATTAACAACCATAAATCATCATCAATCAACCTCAATACAAATCCTATCTAGCCTAGATCCAATAACCAAAACTAAGTCCTAACATGAAAGAATATAATGAAGAAGAAAGATGCATATATTAAATGTAGAGGTGATACAAGTTCCTCCAAAATCAAAGAGAAATCTCCAAAGGAGATCTCTTTGATCTTGGCGAACAAACAATAAGAAAAACTTGAGAGAAACTAGAGAAAAAAAATGTAGTATCAAAGTTTAGAGTAGAATAAGAGTTGAGACCATAATTAGGTCTAAAACATATTTATACTCTCCTAAATGGTCTTGAGTTAACCCAAAATATAGAAATGGGTAAAACTCTTGGTCAATGCTTGACTTTGACTTTTTTAGCTCGATATCGGGCAAATGGACCGATACAAAGTGGTCAATATGCTTTCTTCATGTTTTGTATCAGTCAATTTGACCGATACACACTAGTCTATATGCTCAAATCGGACCATGTGTACCGGGTGAATCCGTCCGGTATGCTTTCTTCTGCGAGACAATTTGACTAGTCTTCAGTACGGGGTCCATAACTCTCTTAACATTGAAGCTATGATGGCTTGCAATATCTCTTTGGAAAGATGACTCAAAGGGATAAAACTTTTATGAGATATTATTCTCTTAATTCGCAGTGGAAGGTGGTGTAAAAGTTGCATATTTGGGGCAGAAAATTTAGAGCTTCGAATCTAGCGGACCACAGCTTTGCCAGCTCATATCTTGCAATTCCCTAGGGCGTTTAGGGTGATTTTTTGCTTGTTGGAAAGATTTAATTCATGGCTACAATATCTTTGAACATGCCATGATTAATTTTCTATTATAAAATCCCCAAATTGCTTGATCTTTAAGGCTTGTTGTTTTTATCCTTATTAAGTCCCCATTTTGGCTCTTTTGTACCGAATACACATCTTTTTTTATTTTATTCACCTTCAACACCTGAAACATGAATGTGATATGCAAGTTCACACTATATATGCCTAAATGCATGTGAATCTACCTAAAATATGTATGAAATGAGAGTTAAAATGCATCAAAAACACAATATATCACTGGTATAGACGTAGCTTATGAGTATGTTCTTGTTTGTTCTCTGCGATCTTTTGCTTCGCCGAGGTTTAACTTCTACTTCTTTTGTTTGTGGAGAAGGTCCAGAAGTGCTTGCCTTATTTGTTGAGGAATCTGCTTCTCTTTGTTCAATTGTCCGTTTTGGAAGTTGTTTCTCCTTACAAGAAAAAATGTTTTCAAAGAAAGAAGCATTCCGTGATTCTATGACTGTATTGACATGAATATCAGGTATATTTGATTTATGAACCATAAATATATAAGCATTGCTATTGTGTCCAAAAATGACTTTTTCGGAGGTGGTACAACAATCTTCAGAACATATCCTACTAATAACATAAGTTTAGATATAGTGGAAGTGTAGAAATCAAGTATAAGCGCTTTCTCTCTCCTCAATTTTTTCTCACAAATCCCTTTGTTTTAACCGACAAGGATTTGCGGCGAGGCAACTTTCGAGCCCACCAAATCTTCGGCCCAGCTACGATCTCTTGCATCGTGATCCACGGGCTCGCCGACGAGCTCGTCTTTTCTTCTCTCTCCCTAGACGATTCAAAGCTTTGTTTTCATCTTTTCTATTTGATTCACTACGACAATCAGCCGGCGACGTAACAGCTTCCTGGAGGGGTTTCAGCCAAATCCGCCTCTGTAGAGAAGCATGGAAGACAACGAGCTAAGAGAGGCAAAATCTCAAGATGGTTTTCGGGTTGCTTGGCTTGCGAAGAGCGAAGCATCGCCTTTTGGTGGTGGCGCGGAGACTGTTCTTGTTGTGAGGCACCGCTAAACCGTGTCTAATGGTCAAACGGCTCATCCATAAGACCACCAAAAACCTACTCTGTCTTTCCAAACTTGCCGCGACGACAAAATCTCAAATCGTCTTCTTTCTTATGTTGTTTTGTTGTTGTCCGTGTGTGTATCGTTGTTGTCTTTGCTCGACGATTTTTTGGAGCCGCCGTCGAGTCACTAGTGGCATCAGGTGGATCCGCAGCTCGCCAGTAGCGGCAGTTTCTACAAAAATTCTCTTTTGAAAATTAGGGTTTTCAGACTTGATTGAGCCCAATTGAATTCTGAAATACACCGTTTCAAATTTTGTAGTTGGGTACTGAAATGTTGCTTTGTTTTAATTTTGCATGGATTGATTGTATCATACTTATATTTGGATATATTAAATACAACTTTATATTAAATATTAGATATATTAGGACTCAGAACCTGTCATAAGCCCAAACAAAGCAACTATGCGTTTAAAAATCTCTCCATGCAGGGGCGAATCCAGCTTGATAAAGGGTGGTGCACGTGCACCCATTGTCTTTTACAAAATTAATGTAATATTGGATTAATTTACATAATGTATGGTTAGAATTTAACATTTTCTTTTAGTTATATGGTATTGTGCACCTACTAAAAGTCACTTCTCCATTCGCTACTGCCTCCATGAGCTATTATGTAGCTTTTCTCTTTCTGAAAATATAACATGCGAATAAGTCATCCTTCGGCCATATCACTAGTGCCAGCTGATGTCATAAGTGATCGAAGAGTGCACAATCATGCAATGGCAAACTCGCTTTTCTCTTTCTAAAAGACAGGACTTTATTTACGGTATCCATATTATTACACATTTCTGAAACCACTCCAAATATTATTTTGTTACAAGTAGCCCCCATAGTCACTCTTATAGGACTATAAAGCTATTATTACTCTACCTACCACATTTTGGAAACATTATAGCCACAAGACACACTTACTTTTACAATTCACATTACATAATCTCCCACTGTAATCACCCATATTAGGTTTTGAGCAACGGCAAAAGCTCCGGATAACTTGACATATACTTGACAAAATCATCATATGCCTCTACAATGAGGTGATCATCGTCCCAATTGTCTCTATATGTAGCGGATTGTGCATAGATTCTCTTGAAACCAATGTAAAACATTTGTTCTCTCCATTTCTCTATCCGTGGATAGTCACATTGATCCGCAAGCCAATTGTCGTATTCAAACTGTCACCAAAAGAATGTTTAGACTCAACCATTCTAATCTAGATCATAACATGTTTGTATAGTGCTAAGAATGCTTTGTACCTGAGAGTCATCAGGCATCAAATGTGTGTATCTTTTGGGAATACCCGAGGCTTCGAGCTCATCGTAGAATGCTTTAGTGTCTTTCATCATATCTTCTTGTGATGGGAGAGTTACTCTTTTGGACAAAACTGCTGCAACCCACTTGCTTTGAAGCTCAAACATTGGAAATGGAGTGATCTAATAAGAAACAAAAACAATGAGACCATATGCAAAAGAAATAAAGATATTCACACAAAAAATCAACTAGAAACATTATTAAAATTACGAATAATTCTAAAAAATACCACAAAAATAAGTTGATATTACAAAAATATCATCACATTTTTTTTGTTCCAAAAGTACCGCTAAAATATATATTTTTTTATTCAAAAGATATCACAAACTTAAAATTATTAGCTTGAATTTAATTTTTAGGGTATGATCTTAGTAACTAGAGTTTATTGTTTAGTTTTGAAGGATTGTTAATATTGGGGTTTAACATTTAAAGTTTTAATGTTATTTTTATTTTGTGGTATTTTTTTGAAACAAAGTATCTTTTGTATTTTTGAAAAAAAAAACTTAAAAATGATAATTTTAAGAATTTCTGTAGAATTATTAACCTGCCATGGTAAGCCGATAAACGAAAGCCCTGGGGCAAGGGCAGGAGGAAACACATGCTTATATAATGGTCCAACACGATTATCATCGACTGTTACTTCTCCTTTCGTGTCAAGAAACGGGAAGTAATACTTGTACCTAATTAGCATTAACAACAATTGACCATTTGTTAATTATATAAGCTCTCTTTGATATTTTAGTCAAATTAAGTAAATCTTACCCGGTACAATGCATAATCGTATCTGCGTAAACCGTCTTTCCGTTTTTGAATACCACTGAACCATCTTCACGGGCAGTTTCAATCTACAATACTCGTAAATAAGAATCATTTAAATGGTCTTATGAACTAATAGAATCATCAAAAAGAGTTAATTAGTATCATTCATAATTCATTGGCCGGTTTAAGTAGTACCGGTGGGTGAAGCCAGAGATTGTCATAACAAGGAAGCTTTTCGTAGGTATCATGTGAAGTAGATCTAGAAGAGACATGGACTTCTTTAGCAACCTTTGCTATATCTCTGCTTATATCAACTCCACTCGCTGAGCTTCCTATCACTATCACTACCTGTAAAGTGCAAACGATCGATCCAAAGAGTTAATAATAAAGTTAAGAGAAAAGTTGATATAAGATCACAAGATTCAACATAGTGATGAGATAGATACCTGATCTTTGAATGGATCAGGAACACGGTAATTGTGGCTGTGAATTTGTTTCCCTGGCCATGAATCTATGCCTGTAATAACCTTACTATTATTATTTTTTCACGAGTAAATCATATCATCCCTCAAACAAAACTCTGTTTTCTATTTTTTTTTATGAAACAAAAAAACAATTGAACCTAAATTCAGTTTTTTATATATTGCACAAGTAATATATTTTTTATTTTATTTTAGTGGTATCAAAATAATTCCCTACAACAACATAATTTTTTCATTTTATAATCCTAGTATTGCCGACGGTATCCTAGTCTTGGATAGTCGTCGAAATTTACCATATTTTAATTAACAATAGCCTGAATTCGAACCCAGGTATCAAAACTCACAACTATAAACTATTTACTATTTCAGTTAAAAGGTTCGATTCCACAACATTATTTTTTAAAAAACTATAACCCATATTTGGACCTCAAATCGTATAATTCTATAAATTAATAGTGTAAAGACCATAATATTTATTATTATTATTATTATTATTATTATTATTATTATTATTATTATTATTATTGATTTATCAAAACATTTTTATCGAGTATTAATTTTAAAAAGTAATACTGTAGAAGCAAAAACAAAATTTGATAATATTTCGTGGCTTGATTGGTCTAAAAACAAAGCAAATTGATAGAGTAAAAAGAAATAAATCTGCTTTTTAGTGACGTAACAGAAATAGTTTTCTTTGTGTAATATACTTTATTATTATTATTATTATTTTTTTGGGTCTAAAATCTGATCACGATCGAGTAAGGTTTTGTTTAGTTACCAGCGATAAGAGCATGACGAGGCTCTGTATAGTGTCCATTACAAACCACGACGGCGTCGTATATCTCTTCTGCAACTCCATCGGCACTTCTCGACTCAACCCTCCACTTCTCTTCCACCTGCTCCGCCTTAACAACCTCCGTCTCGAACCTTATCATCTCCTCAATATCAAACTCCTTAGCAAAGTCTCTTAGGTAAGCAAAAACCTCGCTATGACTCGGATGTCTTCTTGGATCCCTCGAGCCATCATGTTGTCTAGCCGCGAAAGGGAAGTCGGTGAATCCCATGCACTCACGAGGGATGTTGGTTCGTAATGATTTGTAGAGGCTCGAGTGTACAACGGGTCGGGTTGGATCGAGACTAAGCGGGTCCGGTTCGACTTGAGAGGTGTAAGCCCACACACCTCCGATTTGGCTCCCACGTTCTAAGACAACAACTGAGTGGCCTTCACGACGTAGCTCACGAGCAGCTACAAGACCTGCGGCTCCAGCTCCGATAACTGCCACGTGGAGTGATGTGGTTGGATTAGGATAAGTTGGTGCCATTTGGCTAATGTTGTGATCAAGTAAAGAGATTATGGTGTGTTTCGATTATAACGATGTGCAATTTATATACGAAGAAAATACACATCTAATGATGACGTGTCACTTCTATGTAGTCAATTCTTTCTAAACCTCATTTTATTTTATGTGGAAAATTCTTGCCCTTCACACTAATATCTTAAAGCTTATATGGAATTGAAAATTTTTTTGAAGTCTATCCATACGTGGTCATCTATCACTGAAAACACATAAGAAATACTCAAATTTTAGGTATGTTATCTAATATGGTGTATCTTTCAACCATTTCTAACACCACCAGAAATTAGTTAATTTTTCTTTCAATTAAGTAGGTAGCCTTACTCCAACCACATGTTTATAGGTGAATATATTTATTTATATGAAATTGATACTGTAAAAAAGGATGATTTACTCGAGATTAAGAAACTATGTTAAAATTAACAAATATACCAACTAGTTTTTTTTCTTTATAGTTGGATAAAAAAGATTTTGTCGAAAAGTCATTTATATTTTTTTATAAAACCAAGCCAATTTATTTGTTTAGATCTTAAATATTGGTTTCTATGTCTTATACCATAGAGCGAACCTCGATTTACTAAGTAAAATTGAGTATAAAAATTGAAGTTTGAAGACTAAAATCATAATTTATCACTGATTCTATTATACAATTTTATAATTGATTGATTCTTTCATATATANTACTCTTTCATATATATATATATATATATATATATATATATATATATATATATATATATATATATTGGTACGCATGCATGTATAGATGACATTCTTACATTTTAATTGAAGCTATTGACTAATCGAAAAATTCTTACAAAAAAAGACTAATAAAAATGGTTTTATTATAGAACTGGATATGGATAATTGAACTTCTTTATCTTTTTCTTTACAAAAAAAAATTATTTATCCATATCTATTTATCGACCGCGTTTAACATAGAGTTGGATTTTTGAATATTCGGTTTGGTTCCGGGTTGAAATCATTCGGTTCCACTCCTTCGGTTCTTAAATGCTAATACCCAATGAATATTTTTCTAATATTCGGTTCGCTTCTGGTTCGATTCTTATCGGTTCGGGGTCGGCTCGGTTCTATGTTAAAGGAACCGGAAAATGCCCGAATTCTTTTTATTAGAAATCGGTTCTGGGTATTTCAGACCCGTAATACCAAAAAAATACCTGAATTTTCGGTTCTAAATCGGTTCTGGTTATTTCCACACCCGGAATACCAAAAAATACCCAAAAGTTTTGGTTCTAAGTCGGTTCCGGATATTTCCAGATCCGAAATACCAAAAAATACCCGAATACACAAAAATTACCTAAAAAAACTAAAATACCAAAAAGATATAAGACTAAATTACTCGTAAGTACCCGAATATACAAAAATTACCCGAATACAAATAAAAATTAGCCTAAGAAAAATTAAAATACTCGAAATATATAATAGGTATATATATGTTTTGGGTATTCGGTTCAACCTATCGGTTCTCGGTTCTATTTTGATTCCTACCCGATACATATTGTTGAACCGGTCTTAACAATCTTAGGACTCGGTCACTGTTTTCTTCTAGAGAGTGAGTGACAAGATACTTCTCAAGTGACTACTTTGTTCTGTCTTGACATATGAGACTTTTTTGGTGGACGAGGCTCTTCTTCTAGGTGATTACTTTTTTTCTTGATGGACGAGGTACTCTTAATGGACTAGGCTTTTCTTCTCAAGTGATTGCTTTTTTGATGGACGAGGCACTCTTGGTGAACGAGGCTCTCTTTCTTCTCATATGATTGTTGTCTTGATGGACGAGGTACTCTTGATGGACTAGGCTCTTCTCATATGATTGTTGTATCTTGATAGACGAGGCTCTCCAGATGGACTAGACTCTCCTAAAGTGATTGATGTGTCTTGATGGACGAGGCTCTTCTCAAATGATTGATGTGTCTTGATAGACGAGGCTATCCAGATGGACTAGGCTATTCTCAGATGATGGATGTGTCTTGATGGACGAGGCCCTCTTGATGGACTAGGCTCTTAGATGATTATGGTCTTGATGGACGAGGCTCTCTATAGACGAGGCTCTCTGGTTGGACTAGACTCTCCTCATGATTGATGTGTCTTTATGGACGAGGCTCTTCTAAAATGATTGTCGTCTTGATGGACGAGGCTCTCTATAGACGAGGCTTTCTGGTTGGACTAGACTCTCTTCATGATTGATGTGTCTTGATGGACGAGGCTCTTCTAAAATGAGTGTCGTCTTGATGGTCGAGGCTCTCTGGTTGATGAGATTCCTTCTTAGATAAAAATTGTCTTGATGGACGAGGCTCTCTTTTGCTGATAGACGAGGCTATCTTTAGTTGATAGACAAGGCTATCTTTGAGATATGTCTTCAGTTGATAGACGAGATTGTCTTTGAGTTATAAACGAGGTTGTCTTCAGTTGATAGACGATGTTGTCTTTGAGTTATAGACGAGGCTATATTTGAGTTATAGACGAGGCTGTCTTTGAGTTATAGACGAGGATGTCTTCAGTTGATAGACGAGGCTGTCTTTGGATTGATAGATGGGGTTGTCTTTAAGTGATGAACAGGGCTATCTTTGAGTTATAGACGAGGTTTTCTTTAGTTCATAGATGGGGTTGTCTTTAGTTTGATAGACGAGGTTGTCTTTAATTGATGAAAGGGGTCTTCTTCTGTTGATAGACGAGCTCTTTTTTAACTGATGGACGAGGTTTTCCTCGGTTAATGGACGAGGTCTTCTTCTGTTGATAGACGAGGTCTTTTTTAATTGATGGACGAGGTCTTCTTCTGTTTATGGACAAGGTCCTCTTCTGTTGATACACGAGGTCTTCTATAATTGATGGGCGAGGTCTTCTTCTGTTAATGGACAAGGTCCTCTTCTGTTAATACACGAGGTCTTCTTTAATTGATGGGAGAGGTCTTCTTCTGTTAATGGACAAGGTCCTCTTCTACTGATAAACGAGGTCTTCTTCTGCTGATGGACGAGGTCCTTTTCGACTGATGGACGAGGTTATCTTTTCAACTGATGGACGAGGTCCTTTTCTCTTAATAGACGAGGTTTTTTCCGTTGATCGTTGTTACTATTCCGTTTTATCTTGTTTTCTCCCCCTTTTTTCTCATGGCTGTTTTCTCCCCCTTTTTTCTCATGGCTCTTTTTCTTAGCCGAGGACCTTCTATTTACAGTGAGTGTTTTCCAAGTTTATAATCAAGAGTGAACAGTATCTTTTAAGATCCGCGTGTTTTCATTCCGGGTACCATCCGGTCGATCGTGGGTTGTCGATTTTGGATAAAAAATTGGGCTCTCGATTGGGCCTCGACCAGGGTGTCAACCAAGGCCCAACACATATTGTTTTTCATCTCAGGAACCATAAGGTATTTTTGGGTAGAACCGGAACCGTTTTTTTCGATTCTCCGGTTCCGGTTCCGGTTCTTTTGCCCGGCCTTAGTTTAACATATTAAAATGAATACACTGTGCTGTTTGCTGAATATACGATTTTATTTTTCTTCAAATGGATGATCGTATGCGCAACGTACGATCATGATTAAAGTAAATCGGAACCAATACCTCAAGAAGATATATTGTTGCAATGACATTATAATGTCGTTGGACTTTTACAATTGGCTACAGGTCAAGTAAATTTGCTTCCACAATACTTGATCATTAAAAATTAAAGATGTTCTTTAACAAAAAATATATAAAGATTTAATGTAATTAAATTTCTTTAGTATATGGTTTAAAATTTTTAAAGACAGTTCGCTGGAAGTGCAGCCCAATGTATTTAACACCTATCAGCGTCCAGGATCATGTGTTGGTCAGTATATAGCCCACCAAAAAAGAAACTTTATTTTCCATTATAATATGTCTAATTTAAATACATTGTACTATTGCTATATATGTGGATATATGCATAGTAAAATATCCATACTAAAAAAAGAAAGATTGATTATCTAGTAAAATATTCTTACCATCATACACCGTATTATTCAATATTATTGCATGCATCTAATTATTCAATTTTATTGTGTACACAAATATCTGATTTTCGCACCCAAAAGTTGTTTTGTTTATGAATTAGATGGTCTATTACGCCGTAACTATATTACTATAAAATATAATTTAAAATTATGAAAATAATGAATAAAAATACTTATTATTATTATTATTATATATCCTTAAATATTGTCAAATATTATCATGAGATACTTCTGATATGATAAATAATATAAAATTACGACAACATATATTATTAGTTGTATAGTAAAAATTAACTACTATTTATCAAAAAAAAAAAAATTAACTACTATATTATGTTAAATGTATATAATTATATAAAAAAACTCGACCTCATATGTTACTATTGTTACAACTTCAACAATGCCTGAACTAAAGACATTCTCAAAAGTACCAACAAAAACTAAATTTACTGTAAAAAATATCATACAGTACACACTCACAAAAGTTTCAAAAATATCATATTTTTTTCAAAAATACCACGAAAATTTTTTTGTTCCAAAAACACCACAAAATTTAAAATAGCTTTGAAACTTCAAATTTAAACCCTAAAACCAAACTATGTCTCCTTCAAAACTAAACTTTAAACTCTATATAGTAAACCCAAACCAAAAATTTTAAATTTTAAATTCTAAATCCTTAAAATTTATTTTTTATGTTTGTGGTATTTTTGGAATATTTGAGAGTGTGGTATTCTTAAAACATTTGGGAGTGTGTGGTAGTTTTGGAATTTGAACTTCTTTTGATGGTGTTTCAATGAATTCCTCATGAATTAATCATTTTAAATTAACTATTGTATTATATTTTCTCAAAAAGAAAAACGAGAATAAAGTTATAAATTAAATTAAATTAAAAAATATAAAAGAAATTAGTGATTTAGTGAAGAGAAAAATATCTGAAAAGATATGTAATAGTTATGTTTGTATGTGTAACATACAATTATAACTTTAGATAATCTAAAATAATTGATAGGCTTCAAAGTTATGTTCAAGTGGCATATTATGTAATTACTTATAAACAAAACAAACAAAAGATCTTCTTTTTTAATTTAAACACAGTAGATATTTCGACAAAAACCTAATAAAATTGTAAGATTAAAATATCGCAAAATGCTAACAAAGTAGACTCAAATATTTTGTATAATTTTTCCAAAAACAAATTGTATANATATATATATATATATATATATATATATATATGTTAAAAGATTAAATTTATACTTAAAACTAAAAAAATATTAAGCAAGAAAACTTCAAAATCATGATCTCTCAAAACATAAACCTATAATTTTGCTTTCTTTAATATACACAATACATATTTTAGCTTCTGATTTTGGAAGTATGACTAGGTAAAAGACAAGGTTTGATGTATAATTTATTATTATTATATCAATTATAATATAAATATATAAAGAAAATTGATAGTTATATACGAAAATTACTTTAACGGTTGGACTAAAGCATGAAGGAGACGGCAAATATGAATCGTCTACGTCATTGGTCATTGAAAATGAAAGACGCCAAATATGAAAAAAATATCCTTCAAGTTGCAAACAAACCCCATTACCAAAGTAGTTTGAAAAAAAGGAAATGATGTCTATCTTTTTCTTTTATCTTCTTCCTTTATGGCCACTTTTGACGATTCAATTATTGTTACTTGTTCATGCAACTGCATTATTTATTTCTTGAAAATTTTCAAGTGCGCTTATTGACTACTTCAATCCTTGTAATTGGTAGTATAATTACTGTGATCCTTATTCAATAATTTACACTAGCTTACATTAATCTTATAGAAAGATTAGAGAAATAGCAAGGAAGAAGACATATAAAATAAGAAATTCTTCTTCTCTTAAAAAACCCCAATTACCCTCTCGGGCTCGTCTTTCAAAAAAAAAAAAGTTTAAGTCGCAGACTTACGACGACACCGCATTCGTTTCGCCACCGCCGCCGATCCTCGCCACGCTGTCCACGTTCTCTTCTGCTTCCTCTTGCACGCAAGTATCTCTTGTCAAGCCTGCTTCGATTGATTGGTGTCTTTTGTTCCATTCTGTTGTCACAACTTCTCAATCTCCAACAGGATTTCTTCTCTGGTTGTCGTTGATGAATCAGGAGATCTCGTCGTTGATGTAATCCTCATCCTTCAGCTGCAGTTAAAGAAAAATTCACAGCTTCTTTGGGAGCCTGGGCAATGATAAACACAGATTTGCTAATCCATTGTCTAGCAAATACTTAAGTTTAATTAT
>OVBE01004175.1:0-24690 GCA_900406425.1 Iberis pinnata | reverse complement strand
CTAAAAAGTGATAAGAAATGTTATGTACAAACCATGAAATTCAAGTGTTATCATCTGATTTGGTCCAAGGCGGCGGCCATCGTACACAAATCTGAGAGCGTTATAGGTCAGGTATTGTTTCTCGCAATAGTGGGCCATGAGTTTCCTCATCGGACAATGAACACGCATTGCATACACGTCTTCCCACCCCTGCTGGTTTTGGACAATCACCGTGACTTTCCTATTTTGTTCCAAGGAACTTGATGCACTCCTGATGTCAATGTGGATGTAGATCTATTTTTTAAGTGAGAAAGAAGGTTTGGATGCGGAAGTTATATTTGAGACGAAAGATATTTTATAGCCTAAATAATTTCGGTTTGTTAATTTAATAAAGAGGAATAATTTCCCAAAAAAGTAAAATTTAAATTAGTATGTCAGAACCTACGTTGGATTATCGAGACTTTTGCCTAGAAATTAGTCAATGAATGAGTCTGACATAACGTCTGACACACGTGGAACCCGAACAGACAGTTGACAAGACAATACGTTTGAATGTTGCAGATTTGTTGACATCGTTTGCTGATTTCTTTCAAAACGTTGCAGATTTGTTGACATCATTGCTGACACCATTATTAACTTCCTTTTTTCATGTGTTCATCTATCACCGGAAACTGCAACAAATTAATCTGCAACGCAAAACCGAAAAAAATCTACAACACAAAATAAAAACTACAAAAGAATACTGCAGCAAAAAATAAATCTGCAACAGAAAACAAATATTAAAACACATTTAAATAGATAGAAGCCACTTAAACGTTAAATCTCATACCCAAATACATATTTCAATTTACATTACACTTAAACGATTGCATATTAAATCAACTCGTGCTATATGAATAATCCATTAAATGAGGAATTACAACCTCATCCCGCCGTGGTAAGGGATTAGTTGATGCAAATTTTGACCCCCGAGGTATTTCAGCGAATAACTCAGCACCATATCTCTCCCGGATAGCCTGTATATTCTCGTCGCAAAGACCTTCAAACGACATCCCCATGGCAAGACACTCGATGTACTTAAGAGAGAAAACACCACAATCTCCTGGTCTCACGTTCACGGGTATATTTTTATGAATTCTACTGACCGCAAACTAAGCTCCTGAATAGGTGGAGTTTCCAGGAGCCATGATCTTCAAAAAAGTCGGGAGCATTTTCCGAAGAGCGTTGCAACCTCTATAATTTCTTCATTTGTTGAATGTGTTGGGATAGAGTCATAGACATATATCATTCTCTTTACAAAGTTAACATCAATGGTTATCCAATGATTACGATGAATATTCAGACAACCATATAGGTTGTTAATGTCAACATGCCAATACATATTAGTTTGTGAATCACGAGGACTCAGACCCATGTATTGGTCTATGTACCCGTTCCCAAATAAGAAATCCTTTTGGATTTTTCCGGAAGTCGTGGAAGTCGTTCAACCAAACATTCATGTTCCATGGATCCCATAACGCAACTCTCTCTCTGAAAGGCAAGTTTGGCCGCATGGATCTCAACCTGAACATAGTCAACACTTCTTCTATGTGCTGCATCAACAAGAGAAGTCCACGTAAGTAAATAAAAAAGCAGCCTTCAAAATAGTCCAATCTAACTGATAAAACTGCAATATTAAACAGGTAGATACTTAAAACTGCAAGTACTTACAGAATCTCTAAGCCATCCATACTCAAATGTATCCCATTTTATTCTAGGGACAACCATTTCTTTCAAGAACTGAACATCACAATATGAGGATCCTACCAGTTCTCTCCTGTAATCAGGATAAGAATGGGTCAAAACAAATCTGCAATACAAACAAATCTTCAATACAAAACAAATCTGCAACATAAAACATATCTCCGATATTAAACAAATCTGCCATATTTAAGAAATCTGCAATATAAAACAAATCTACAGTATATAACCAATATGCAGGGGAAAAAAGTTATTAGGGTGTATGTTGCGTGAAACATACTCATCAACCTCAATGAACTCCTTCAAAGTCTGAAACTTCTCCACCGGCACCATTTCCATTGGATCATAGGAATTTACTAAACGTACAACACCTACTATGATGCGTTTCACGGTAGAGTTACCTACAAAAGGTGATGCATGAGTAGCTGCCAATGAAGGGACTCTCTTTCCAAGTTCCTTTCCCAGTAATGCATCTAGAACAACAGAATTTGCAGCCTTCGTCAACAGATCAAATGATTTTCCCATAACATCCATTTTCCTCTTCATCTCGGGAGTAATCTGAAAAAATTCTTCATCTTCAACAAAATCAGAGCCAGGTGTGTTTTTTTTCCAACTTTAGGAGGATTATTTTTCCTCTTTTGCTTCCCGTACAACTTTTCCTTTCTTACCTTCCTTTCCTCATCTTTCTTCTTCCTCGTTTCAACAGCAGGTGATTTCTACGTAGGCACTGCATCTGTCCCTTTCTCAGCAGTCCCTTTCACAGCAGTCCGTTTCTCAGCTGTCCCTATCTCACATGTCCCTTTCTCACTTGTCCCTTTCTCAGCTGTCACTTTCTCAGCTGTGTTTCTCTCTTTCTCAAACTTCCCAGAACGAAAATTATTCTGACATGTCTCTAGATACTGCATCCAAGAATGCTTAGAAAAATCTCCTGTTAATAACAATAAATAAACGTATGAGAAATATTTTTAACAGGCATATCACACTCACAGGCGTCTCAGCATCCACATTGAAGTCTACTCTTTGCGTATACCTTCTTTCAAGATCCGCACATCAAACTGTAGTGCGTCAATATTGCCTTCCAAAAGTGTGAACTGATTGTTCATAGTTGCTTCCATCTTTGCAACAGATGTGGCCAGCGAGTGCACCAACTCCAGCACTGCCTTGTCACCACTAACCTTGGAAGGACCTTGTTCACCTTCTTCTCTAACGCCTTCGTCACCTTCTACTCTACCTTTCTCTACTATTTTGGTTTTGTTGCTCTCCCTAAATTTTCTCTTTTTTCCAACCTTCTCAGCCAACACAATTTGAGAATGATTCATCTCAACAGGCCATTGGTTTGGGACCAAGGCATCATTCATGATATCTTCAATCAACTTGTCAAGCATATGATCCTTTTGCAGATGATTATCAGGCCAAATAGGATACAATTTTCCCACGGAGACTGGAATCATATTTCTGAGCCGAACCTACCAAATACCAAATTAAATAAATAAAACTGCAAAAATTAATAAAACTACAATATTAAATAAAACTGCAATATAAGAAAATTCTTCAATGGAAATACCTCTTTGTAATTATGTATCTCGTCAACAATGAAGTCAACAAACTTAAACCGTTTACGAGACCCCTGCCAATGTAGAAGAGAGGGGCCTTCACTCACATCTCTTTTATTCCCCACCAAAACCCTAAACCAGGAACATACTCAAACACCCAAATGTAATATGCGTGAATGAAACCTTGAACAGTTTGAGAAGAGCTCTCAAAGTCGATAGTCTTTATGGAATCAACCAAATGGGTGAAAGCTTCTGGACCCCAGAGATACTTGTCAAAATTTCCATGATCAACGACTCTCTTGGCAAGCGTAAATAGAACCTGAGAACCTGCATGAATTCCACAAATGAATAGATGTATGCAGCATAACCTACACAACATCATCCTTTCCCGAAGCTCCCATTTTTCAGGTTTAACACAAGATAGTATGCTATCTAACTCGTCAAGGGACGGAGCTTCCCCATCTGCTTTCCCCATTTTTTCCCAAAACGCATGATGATCACTGTCACATACGTCTGCTGGGTCACAAATTAGGCATGTAACCTCATCAAACCCGTTGAGAGAAAACCTTATTGGCCTACTGTTAATTGTAGACCATAACTCATGTGTGTTGTTCATAAATAACTGATGACACAAAAAGTATCGAACTGTGGAAGATGCGAATACATAGCTCATGTCTGCCATTTTCAGAAAAACACCAAATGATGTTGACTTTAACGCTTCCAAAGCATCATCCCCTATTTGGCTTTTGTTCAGACGAAGCCTTTTGAAAAACGAGAAGTGGTTGATGCTTCTCTCACCGACCTCGTCAACATTAGAATAGTGCTTAGGTGGATATCCAACCATCCCTATATCAAAATATACACCATAAATCTATACGCTAGATGCCAAGAAATATGCGAAAAACAAATCTGCAATGCAAATAAAATTCTGCAATAATAATGAAAACTGCAATTCAAAATAAATCAGCAACTCTTATTACAAAATCAACAAATGAAATTAAACAAAAATCTGCGGTTGCACATAAATCTGCATTTCAAAAAGAGATATGCAATAAAGAATAAAGTAATGAAATGAAACAAAAAAAACGGCGATGAACAGCTAACCTCTGATGTCAAAGCGAAGACGACAAAAAAAGAGGAAACCTACGGCGACCAAAAAAACGTGTGGCCAAAAATCCCTAAACCCTAGAACGGACGCAAACGTACAGGGAAGACACAGACGAAAATGAAGACGGCGAAGACGAACTCCAAAAGTATGTCACGGCAAAGACGGAGACTCAGACGAATGAAGACAGCAAGAACAGCGAAGAAAGTTAAAAACTCAAAAATCGGCAACGACGAACAACAAAAAAGAAATAATAATTTTAGGAATTTTAAGCTGATTTAATTATTTTCAAAAATTAAGTTGAAGTAATAATTTTATGGAATTTTGTTTGTAAAATTAATTCAAAATGGCAAAATTGTAGTTTCTTCAAAAACTCTAGTATTTTGACTTTTTACCCAAAATGTTGGGTTATTCTAGTCATGGCTGATGTCGAGGGTCAAGTAAGTTATTAACGAAAAATGTTGGGTTACTCTGACTAATTTTCTCTACTAATTATGTTGTACTTCTAAGCTCAAAACCACAATCCAATTTGGTTGCTTATATAGTCTTGGTAAAATACAAGCTTATGTGTCAGTGGCGGATGTAGAAATTTTTTTGATTGGGGTCAAATATAATAACTTAAAATAGTTTATTTCTATAAAAAAATAATACATTTGTAAATGAATTTTACAAGTACTCATAGTTTGAAAGTTTTTCATCATTATTTTATTGGTTGTGTGTTCGATTATTTTTTTCGATGTAGTAAACAAGACAATCACTAAGAACCGATCACCAATACGGTTCTGTAGTAGGGTCTTTACAATCTTCATTCGTGAAAATCTTATTTCTGAAATAATAGTCGCAACATAAAAATTTAAAATTAACAACAAAAGCCTATAAACTAATGGATTGGTTTTAACCATTACCCATACTAGATCTACAAAATCTTTTAGATTAGCAAACCTTTAGTTGACACAAAAATTACTTATTATTTAATTTATTAATACTTTACTCTAATTATATTTAATAAAAGAAATTTCAATTCTAGTATAACACAAACTGAATCCAAATAATAATTATAATGAGGTCAAAATAATAATCAAAATATAACTAATAATATAGTATTTAATGCTTTTTTATGACTAATATATAAAAAGTTAATAGTTAAAATATGGTTTTTTTTAAAAGTTAAGTGAGGTCAGCTGACCCCACCTTTGATATACTGACTCCGCCAGTGTATTGGTTTATCTTTTGGATCAGGCCCATCTAGAACATAACAATAAAAAATCGAAGGGAGATATCAAATGGACCAAGAAAAATTGATGGACACTTAGTTGATGGTCCAAGACCAGCTGGAGAACTCTATAAGAGAATGGCATATTCGTCTTTCACGGTGATTCAACCTGATTAATTGAAGCAACAAGAAGACGTTAGAAGGATTCCAATATTTAGGAGCTGCAACAACACAAGATCGATTAAGAGTCAACTAGAAGAAGCTTATCTTTTTCAGTAACGGTTTAGATTTGAGTTCTTGCTAATTTTTTTAGCTCTTTACGTTTGTTGTATCTGTACTTTTGGTTTCAAGTTCTAGTGCAAGCAGTTAGGGAGAAAGAGTCCTCCCAGAGACTTAAGGCTAGTTCCTGAACTCTGTGATCACGTCTTTTGTGTCTTTAGATTTCAGGTTAAATCTGCTTCGGATTGGTGTTAGATTCAAAGGATAAGTCTCGATTTAGACTTACAAGTGGTATCAGAGAAGCAGGTTTCAGTGAAGAGGATCCGTATAACTCAGGCGAAGGCAAGAACCAGCAAGAAGGATTTGGCTTAGTCAGATAGCTGAATTCTTGAAGCAACTAGAGACTTGCAATCACAAACATATCAAACAGAGTAGAGATTAATACTCTTGTTCTTGAGATATCAGATTGATTATTATTAATTTGATATTACTAATAAGATTTCTCATTTTGTAGGATTAAAATGAGTGAGTCAACAATGATAAAAATAGTAGATGTGGAGAGATTCGATTGCAATAGGGATTTATCACTCTGAAAAATCCGAATGATGGCTCATTTTAGGCTATTAGGATTAACAGATATTCTCGAAGATCAAGATCTTCTTCAAGATTATCAAGAATCATCAGGACTAATTGGTCCTACATATAAAGATAGCAAAATAGTTACCGCAAGACAAAAGGATCCAGGAAAAGTTGAAAAATCAGAGAAAGCCAAGAGTGTTATAATACCAAATGTAGAAGATCAATTCCTACGAAAGATTCTACATTGTAAGACAGCTGCTAATATATGGACTACTTTAGATAAATTGTACATGGAAAGTACACTTCCAAACCGCATTTATCTATAGTTAAGATTTTCCACGTTCAAGATTAATGATTCAAAAACCATTGACCAGAATGTGGATGAATTCTTAAAGATTGTGGCTCACTTAGAAAATCTTGGAGTCGCAGTATCAGATGAAGTCCATGTTATTATGCTACTTAGTTCTCTTCCAAGTAAATATGAGAATCTGAAAGATACTCTAAAATATGGACGAGGGACTCTGAATTTCAGTGAGGTAACAACTTCAGCCAAGTCAAAGGAAAGGGAACTACTTGAAGGTGGAAAAGGTAAAGGGCAGGTTGAAGGTCTCTTTGTGGAATCAAAAGGAAAGAATGATAAGAGGCAGAATCAAAAGGGTAAAGGAAAAGGCAAAGCAAAAGAAAAATTCAAGCAGAAGAACAACAAAAATAATAAAGGTTGTTTCATCTGTGTAAAAGATGAACACTGGAATAAAGAGTGTCCGGAGAGAAAATGAGCCATTGGTGCTGACAACAAGCATAAAGGATACTAAAGCAGAATGGATATTAGATTCAGGTTGTACATTTCACATTACACCAAATAAGGATTTGTTATTTGACCTTGAAGAATTTGAAGGTGGTCAAGTTTTGTAGGGAAATGATACCATTAGTGAAGTGAAGGGAATTGGTAAATAAGAGTAGTAAATCCAGATGGATCAGTAGTGATTTTATCATAAGTAAGATACATACCTACAATAGGGAGGAATCTATTATCTTATGGAATGTTTGAAAGGTCAGGATGTAGATACGAAGGTGAAGACTTCGTTATACAATTTTATAAAGGAAAACAAAAGGTATTAGCTGGAAAGTATAAAAATGGTCTTTATTATCTACAAGGTACAATTACCAAGCATGTTGTTACAATGGCAAAGGCTTTCTAAAATCAGACTCAAAGATGGCACTCTAGAATGGGACATATGAGTATGAAAGGTTTGCAGATATTAGCCACTAGAGGGTTTATTGACCAGAAGAAGATTAACAGAGTTTGCAAATATTAGCCAATAGAGGGTTTATCCCATAAACAGAGTTTTAAGAAGGGTCAACATACATCAAAGGAAGTGTTAAAATACATACATTCAGATCTTTGGGGTGCTCAATCAATACCTCCAAGTCTGAGTGGTTGTAGGTATTTTATCACATTTATAGATGACTATTCAACGAAAGTATGGATTTATTTTCTGAAGACTAAGGATGAAGCTTTTATCAAGTACATGGAGTGGAAAGAATCTGTTGAAAATAAGACTGGAAAATGTTTAAAATACCTCATAACTAATAATGGGCAAGAATTATGCAATAATCAATTTGATGAGTGTTGTAAAAGAAAAAATATTACTAGACACATAACGTGTGTCTACACAACACAAGAAAACAGAGTTTCAGAAAGAATGAATCGTACTATCATGGAAAAATTTAGGTGTATGCTGACAAATACAGGATTGGATCATAAATTTTAGGTTGAAGCAGCCTCTACAATAGTTTAGATCAATAGATCACCAAATTATGCTATAGAATTTAAATTGCCAGAAGAAATTTGGTCAGGCTCTAAACCTAGCTTAATGCACTTGAGAAGATTCAGGTGCACATCCTATGTCCACGCAATACAAGGAAAGACAGAACCAAGAACAAGGAAAGAAGTTTTTATGGGTTATCCTCAAGGAGTAAAGGGATATACGGTGTGGATGCTAGAAGATCTAAGATGTGTGATAAGCAAAGATGTTGTCTTCAATGAAAATGAAACATATAAGAATTGGTAAACAGAAGAAGTACAAGATGGCATTCCGGTTCAGCAACAACAAGACAAGCAAGGGATTTTTTCAGCTTAGACGTTCCAATGTCATGTGAAAGTGCTGAAAATCAGGTTCAAGGAGGAGAGATCATAGAAGAAAATGTAGAAACAACTCAAGAGGAAGATCATCAGGCTGTTACAGAAGAATAAGCTGAAGTTTCAGGAAATCTAGATGACTACGTTTTTGTAAGAGATCGAGTTAGGAGACAAGTAAAACCACCACCTAGATTTGTCGATAATGATTTTGTTTCTTATGCTTTAGAGGGAGCAACCTCAATAGATCAAGATGAACCACAAAGCTATAAGGAAGAAAAAAAGGGCAAAGACTAGAAAGTTTGGCATAAAGGAATGCAAAAAATATGACATCCCTAATCAAAAACCACACATGGAATTTGGTGGATAGACCTAAGACTAAACGTGTCATAGGAAGTAAATGGATTTACAAGAGAAAGCCAGGGATTCCAGGAGTTCAGGAAGCAAGATATAAGGCGAGACTAGTGGCTAAGGGGTTTTCTCAAGTGGAAGGGATTGATTATAATGAAGTCTTGCTCTGGTAGTGAAACATGTTGATAGTAGGATTTTTTTATGTTCTAAGGAGATAAATTCCCCATCATTGTACTATAGATGAGGTGTCAATCCAAATGGGTGTGCACTAGCAATCAAGATTGCAATGATGCTTCTAAATCAAGCTAAACAATAAAAGGGATGGTTTACTAACAGGTCCTAAGTGAAGTGAAACATGCTGGAACTAAAAAAGCATAAACAGAACAAAATGCATAAAAAGCCAAAAATGCTAAAAGGTAAAAACAAGGGAAAAAGCAGAGAAGGAAAAAGTGCAATCAAGTGTAAATCACTTCCTGAGGACTAAAGGTAATCAATCAGAGATCCATCTCAATCCACATAAGCACCTAACATACCTCAACCAACAATGAGCAATCCCTAGACGATAGGTTCAAAAGTAACCAAGTACAATCCCTTGATAAATGGAATCAACCAAAGCAATCACCAGACCTAACTCCCATTAACGGTACACTACCTAGAAGGCATTGAGAACCAACCTACCAAAGCCAAAAAGACCCCTAGACATCCAACCCCTTAGGATGAGATGCATATCCTAAGCATCTAAGGCGTTGCATAAGGATGAGCCAATCTCTGAAATCACCATGATCAGACATTCCATTGAACGCTTTTTGGGCGTTGGAATGCCCAAGATCAGATTTCGATTGGCGTGAAAGAAAGCAACATTAAGCACAATGAAACAAAAGGGATGCATATTCAAACAAGCTTAGGTGCCTAAGGTGAGATCAGGACATCAACCCTAGTCTACCCCCTCCTCAGGAACTTCAGGAAACTACTCACTACTCATGGAAATGAAAACACGAAAAACATAAATGAAAACTTCAAAGCTAAACATGATGATCAAAGGTTAAACATCAATAACATTAAGAACTCAAACCCAGAAGAGAAAGAACAACAATGGAATAGTAACAAACCCAGAAAATGATCAAGGCTTAAATAAAAGATTAAAAGCAACAACAGAAGATCAACATGTACCAGATAAACAACAACCTAAAACTAAGTTGGAAAGTAAAAGAAAATAGTAGATTAGCATAAACTTACAAGATTCTGGGTTTTTACACCAAGAACACCAAGAACAACAAAGGAAATGAAAACCTAAGACAAAAACCTAAAAAGGAAACAAAAACAAGACCTTTTCTAAAAGGAGGCGCCTTAGGGCTTATATAGTGTTCAAAGAAAAGCCCTAAATCGCACTAAAGACAAAAACTAATCATTGGCTTGGGTCTTCGGTCAGGTCTATTCTAGTTTTGAGTTAGTCGGCTCGGAGTGTGTTTGACTCGAGCTAAGAAGAGTGCGAGATCGATCCGAGCTGGGGATGCTTGAATGGGATCAATCTGAATTTGAGCTTGAGATCGATCCAGGTTGAAGCTGGGATCGATCCAGTTTTGAAGCTGAGATCGATCCAGTGATTGATGTGGGATCGATCTGGGATCGATCCAGAAGTGAGCTGAGATCGATCCAGTGATTGATGTGGGATCGATCTAGAAGTGAGCTGAGATCGATCTAGAGGTTGCAGTGAGATCGATCCAGAGGTTGCAGTGAGATCGATCAAGTGATCGATCCAGGCTGGTGGTGAGAATGATATGGGATTGATTTAGTCTGAAGCTTGGGATCGATCTAGTCTTGTGTTGAGATCGATCCAGGCTTTCGTGCTGGTCCATTCCATATTTTTTGCTCTTTTCTGAATTCTCACAAAACCTTCCTGAAAACTTCTGAAAGTCCTGAAAAATCTACAAAATGCGTGCATATGCGATTTATAATGCAAAAGTCCTAAAATCACAAACTTACTGAAAAAAACTATAAATGTAATACATGCACGCCTAAATACCTCAAAATCGATGTTAAATGACTTCTAAAAACCATGAAAATTCAGAGTCATCAACTTCCCCCAAACTAAATCCTTGCTTTCCCTCAAGCAAATAATTCAGAAGTCTGGGAGTGAGGTTTGAAAGTGGGAACTCATAACCAAAACATGTTGCTAACACAGGTAATATTAATGTCGTGGTTATTACTTCTAGAATGCAGTCCTGAACTCATCCTACTTAAAAACTTTAGCCATACTCATCACAGTTCATCACAGAACAATTCTAACTTCCACAATGCATTCAAATTTGTTTGCTCCTTTAACATTCATTAATCAGGAACCATAGATCAAGTGATGTGCCTTCATTGAACTCATTTGGTCAAGGATGGATAAGGAGTAAAGATGACGCCTTTATGCAATGGTTGATAAATCAGAACAAGGGTTATCTCAAAAGGGAATGAGCTTTATCAGAAGGCTAAAGGTAAGAACACTTAGATGCATACAGAAATAGAACCCCATCTACCCAATGCTGATCATACCTAAGTTTTCTGATTCCACCTAGTAAGGAGTCCTAAATTTACCTTTTTGAAACTCAAAGTGATCATACCCATTCACATTCCCCTTTTTCATATTTTTCTTTGTTACACTTAGGAGAGACTTCTTTCTTAAATTGCTGCTAGCTGTTTTAGGAAATTTTTTACTTAAACACTTATGGCGTTAGACCCTTTCATTCAGACTATCCTTTGGGTTTTACCCTTTTGAATTCATTGTCATATACTTCCTCTTATTCTGCACTAGCCATACTTCTTTTTGCATACCATTGTTCACCCAACATTTCTACTAGCATATTATGATTCGTTTTCCATTCTTCACCTAAGGTTCTTTCTTAATATTTCATTTTTTTTACCAACTACCAATACCCTTTCATTTGTTTCCTTCGAAACTAACATTCAAAATTGAATCCCACCTAGTCCTATTTAGTCCAAAAAGCGTGGACTATAACTACATGCGACCATATTCATGTCAGTTCGAACGTAACACCTTCTAACAAGCTCATTCCATAAAAGTTCTGCCACTCAGTAGTAAATTAAGAGTTTGAAAGAATGCAAGGTTCAAGGGTGGGGATTCTACTTGAGTTAAAAAGAGTGGTAAAAGGTAGAAGATAACCCAAATATGTATATACTATCCATGAGTTCATATTCAACACACAAACATGATAATTAAACATTCAAATTCAAGTTCTAATAGATAGCAACAAACTTCAAATCACAACATGCTTCCGGAGACAAATGTTCATGCAANCAGGATGCATTAGACAACTAATAACCAGGGCACTAACATTTTCTGAGAAAACAACATACTTACAAGGTTATCATCTTCCTAGTTCCCTATGCATATAAAACTTACATGAAAATGCAACATCCTATATGCAGCTATATGAAATGCAACTACAATGACACTCTGTTTTTAAAGAAGGATTTTCGAAAAAATTTTAAACTTTTATGGTTTTTGGATGCTAATAGATGCTATGTAAATGCAATGCAAAGTGGAGACAAAGGAACAAACAAGGAAATTTCATTAATAGCAGGTCCCCCGAATCTTACCCCAAACCTGAATTACACAATCTCTGTGTAAACCAAATTTTGGATTGGACTCAAGGAAGGACATGATAGTGAAGCATAAACACATTTTAAACTTAAACAATAAACAGAAGCAACAATCAGACACAACAGATAGGAGATAAAGCATATTGGACGGATTATACAATGAAGGAGGGGATTCAGATGGACCTCAGTTACCTCAGCTGGGCTAGTGGTCATCTAGATAAAGGCTCAAAAAGGAGTCCACAGGAAGTCCCATAGGCGTCTTTGTAAGATAATCACCCTTAAGTCATAAATGTCATGGCAGAACTCGAGGTTCTGGTCTCTATGAAAGGTAGTCCATCTGTGGTTGGGGAGTAAGAAAACCCCTTTCTTGTGGAATACCAGCTAGAACAGATAGCAAAATTGGGAGTTCAAGCTCCCCACTATAAACCGCATTTCCGTTATGTATTCCATGTCCATTAGTTTTGATGGGTAAGTGCATCCTCCAAGTTGTACCCAAAGTCTCTTGAAAATCGGTGTTATCCATCCTCCGATGTTCAGTTCGGGTCTCATCCTTCCTCCCGTTCCCCAATTGGGTTTTTGTATGTCAGCAGCTGTTCTAAGAACAACTTGAGAGGGCAGGGTCTTAGTTGACCTAGGTAGGGAAATAGGTTTTGGTTGTGCAGGGAGTTGCAGATTTGGTGAGAGACACCCAGGCGCATGTACTTCAGTTCTTTAGCAATTACGATGTTGGTGTCCTTCCTAGCATAGAACGATTTAGCTAAGATCTGCTGCACATATCTGACCGCTGGGTAGCAGATGCTAGAGCTTTTGGTCTGTCCGTGTTGAAAATCGTCCGCTGCTACTTCATCCCAAACAAACTCTACTTCTTCTTGAGCATTTTTGAATTTATTTGGTTGATGCTTCATGCACATGAAACCGTAGATACCCCATAGTTCCCCTAAATTTACTTTCTTGGTTTTCCCATTCAGGTTTTTGAAAGTTATAAAACCTCCAAAAGTGTTGTCAACTTCATCATCATCATCATCATAGCAGTAAGTGACCTCCAGAGATGTTAGGAACATGCACGTTTCCTCTTGGTATGCCTCATGATTATGGGTGACTATGGTTGATATCATCATCATCCCCAGTATGTCTTGGACTTCTTCCAGCATACCAGGAGTTCTCAGAATCTCCATATCATGAAACCTTGATCCCGTGAAGTCCAATTGCATCAATCTCTAATAATATTCAACCAATTGTCCCTGTGAACTGCTGGGAATACCACCTTGTGACATTGTGTTCCTGAAAACAGTAAGTGGCAAAATTTTCATAAAGGTCAGCAACCTTTTCAACATGTTTAACAAACAGCAAGTCTCAATTGTAATTAATGGAAAGTTAATTCGATGATGGAATGAGCATATTTTCGAGCAAAAACCAAGTTCAATCTTTTCTAAGAAAAACGACTTCATCATGCATATTTAGGAGTCCCAACCGATTTTCAAAATGTGATAAAACCGATTTTCGAAAAATTCAGCCTTTGATTAAACATTTAGGTTCAAACCCGTAAGAAATATTTAGAGAAATTTAAAAGAGAAACCGAGTTGATAAAGCTTGTTATCCTATGAAAACCAATCGAAAAGCTCTAGACGTGGTAAGTGTTGAGAGAGATTTATTGAGGAAGTTTGAGTGTGAAGAAACAAGGGATGAGAGACTCCCTTAAATAGGCTCCTTGGATCGATGGTTGTTGCTTGTTGGTTGAAGAGTGGTAATGAGAAATCATGTGGATGGAGATCAAAGATGGTGTATGTGGACGGGGAGTAAAGAGGGGACATTGTGGGTGTGGGTGTGTAAGGGAATCTTGGAAAGCTTTAGTAGACATTGCCTTGAGTAGTGGATGTTTAAGAGAAGTGATAGAGTGGAGGTGATCTTTTCTCCATGGGGTAGAGAAGGTTATTGGGCAAGTGGGAAAGTGGAGATGATCCTTTGTCCTTGAGTGAGAAGAGGTTAGTTCGAATTCAATAATGCTCCAAATGGTTCGAATGGGCCTTGCTCGGCTCGATCAAAACTTCAAAGAGTGTCTTGGTGATGGTTCGAGCATATGGATCGATCGTATGTTGAATACGGATCAATCGGACGTTGAGTGTTTGGATTGATCCAATTTTTTCCGCGGCTCGATGGAGTTTTGAAGATGGATTGATCCTTATCGAGCATGGCTCGATCATAATGTTGAAAACGGATCGATCCAGACAAAGTGGATTGATCCATGGTTGTTGTGGTTCGAGCATATATCGAGCATGGCTCGATCTCGGGTAAGAGAATGGATCGATCACCGATGGTAGGTGGATCGATCATGACTTAAAACATGGCTCAATTACAATTATGTTTGTTGCAAATGGTTTGTATCCCATTTTTCTTCTCTTTGCAAGACACCCGTAAGTGCCTAAAACACCAAAACCAATTGAAAACTAAAATGCATCAAATCAAGTACTAAAATTTAAAAAGCATGGAAATTAAAATATATACAAAGATGGACATGTGACTTCCTCCCAAGTGAGCTTGTTTTAAGTCACTAAGCTTGAATTCCTGTTTTTAGGATTAATGATCCTGAGACGGCTCTCCAAAAAGAACCGAGGTCTTTTCTGAGAAAGATCTTTTGTCACAGTTCTGATCAACCTTGTAGTCCAGCTTCAGTTTTTTTATCAACTTCCACAGCAAGTATAATGTCTTCATCAGAAAGTATTTCCTTGATCATGAAGTTATTGGAACATAGTGGATCGACATTTCCCAGATAATACTTGAACCTTTTGTTAAGTAAAAACACTTGGTCTCCATTCTTGATCTCCAAGGTTCGGGTATGAGGTTCCAAATATTCTTCAGAAGTTGGAGTGTCCGATGGTGGTTTCGGAGGTCGTATACGCTCAGGTTGAGGTTTGAACTCAAGACTTCCTTTTCTTGGACCGTTCAGGTCGTCTTCATCTGATTTCCCTTAACTCCACAGAAACTCCTTTATTTGGTTCCTTAATAAGTTTGAAAGCTTCATGGTGCATTCCAGACTTTGTTGGTTCCTTTCCCAATCCATCTTCAACTACTTCACTACTTGAGTGTCCATTCTTTGGATTATCTTCATTCAGTTCCTTCTCAGAGAATAGCTGACCTTGGACAACGAGCTTCTTAGTTTTGTTGAAAATCATTTTTGGACCTCTTTTTATGTTCAGCTTGATGTGACCTTTCTTAACATTGATTACAGCTCCAACTGTTGCTAGGAACGGTTTTCCAAAGATTAATGGATCCTTAGGCTTTCCATCATCTCCAATACCATAAAGTATGTGAGTATTGTTGCATCTTTGATCTTGATAGGTAAGTTTTCCAAGATGCCAATGGGATGCCTAATTGATATGTCTGCCATCAACAAAGTTATGTTGGAGGCTTTGAACTTGTCAAATCCCAACTTCTTGGCAGTGGACAGAGGCATTAAGTTGATAGAAGCGCCCAAATCACAAAGGAATTCGTTAAAGGTCAGGGATCCTAGTGAGCAAGGTAAGGTGAATGAACCAGGATCCTCTTGCTTCGTTGTTATCAAGGCATTGCACTCGTCAGATGGTTCTAGCACTTCCTGAGCTATCTCTTCCTTCATAAGTTTCTCAAAGACATCTGGGTATTTCGCCATGATCTCTTTCTTGAAACGTGATGGATGGTAGTCTTGGGACGTAGGGTGGTAGATCATAAGGTGTTGCAATCTCTTTTGGAGTAGGTAACTTCTCAACAGGAACATACTCTTCAAACTCCAGAGGTGCAGCTACGTTTAAACTCAAATCCCCCAACTTGAAGCACATTGTACTCAGTGCAAATAAGAGGGTAAGTTGAAGTAGGAATATCAGTGGTCTGCTGAAGATAGGTTGCATTGGTATTAGAATATTCCTTTGGGTTCTGCACCGACTTTCCTGGAAGTTGACCATTCGTAGAAGCAGAAGTGGATGTGGTCTTGCCTTCGAGAGTAGTGACTCTAGAGTTGAGAGTTTCAAGATTCGAGTAGATTGAACCGAATGAAGTTTCCATCTTGTGTTGGATTTCACCAAATTTCTTTGATGTTTCCAGTGCATGATTGGCTTGACCTTAAAAAATTTGCTGTAACATAGCCTCGATGTTGAAAGGTTGAGGTTGATGTTGGTTAGAGGAGAAACCAGGAGGTGCATCAGTAGGTTCTTGTTATGGTTGTTGAAAACCATTTTTTTGTTGCTGCTTTGGGAAGTAACCTATATTCTGGTTGTAGTTGTTGAAAGGTTGAAAGTTCTTTTGTTGTTGAGGTGGGTACACTTGGTCTTGTGGGTTAGCAATGCTGTTGTTTCCGTAAGAAACACCAGGGTTGTTAGAGTAGTTGAAGTACCCTTTGTTGTAACTACCTTGGTTCTGCACATAGCAAATTTCCTCTTGCTGGGTAACCTCTCCAGCTTGAATCTGAAGTTTTTCTTCATCAGTGATGAAATCGACGTGATGTTGTTGACCCAGGAGTAACCTATCCAACTTCTCATTAAGTGCCTTGATCTCCTTCTTTGTGCGATCATCAGAAGCATAACCACCTCGAGGTGTTATGTCGTAGTCCTCATTGTAAGTCCCATCAGACTGGGCCATGTTCTCTACTAACTCCTATCCTTCATCCACACTTTTGTTGAGGAAGTTCCTATTACTTGCAGTATCTAGCAACATTCTAATCTTGGGTAAAGCACCTCGATAGAGGGTGCTTAGGAGTGACGCTTTGCTGAATCCGTGATGGGTGAATTGCATTGTGTAGTTATTGATGTGCTCTCATGCTTCAGAGAAGGTTTCAGCATTCTTTTGTGCAAAGCCCGAAATATCATTCCTTAGTCTAGATGTTCAGGACATGGAGAAGAACTTTTCAAGGAATGCTTTCTTGCAGGCATCCCATGTGGTGATAGAGCACTTGGGAAGTGACTTCTACCATTGGTGTTCCTTCTCCCCCAAAGAGAAAGGAAAGAGGCGTAGTTTGAAAGCCTCCTCACTCACACCATTTATCTTCGTGAGGCTGCAGAAGCGATCAAAATCGTCAAGATAATCAAGTGTATCCTCCATAGGTAGACCGTGGAACTTGTTCCCATGCACCATTGTGATCAGACTATGTTAGATCTCAAAGTTGTTGTTTTGAACTGCAGGTGGATTGATTCCATGTCTGATGGTGTGAGTGTTGGGGTTATCACCAGCACCTATAGTGTGCTGGTTAGCTCCTTTAGCGTTGTCTGCCATTTGTAAGTCCAACCGTCTCAAGTGTTCCGCATGTCCGTGTTCACGTCTTGCCCGAGAGTATTCCCGTTCAAGAGTTCTGATATCTTCTACGAGAGGAATCCAGTCTGTTGGTCCTCTATTTTTCAGGTTCATCACTGCTAAGCAGGTACCTGAAAAGAAAGCAAACAAAGGTAAACATATAAGTAAAGTAGTAAAAGAAGCGAGATCTCAAAAGATCCAAAATCCAGAATGTAGTAAACAACACCCAATTGGAAACGGCGCCAAATTGATAGTAGGATTTTTTATGTCCCAAGGAGATCAATTCCCCATCATTGTAGTATAGATGAGGTGTCAATCCAAATGGGTGTGCACTAGCAATCAAGATTGCAATGGATGCTTCTAAGTCAAGCTAAACAATAAAAAGGAGTGGTTTACTAACACGTGCTAAGTGAAGTGAAACATACTGGTACTAAAAAAGCATAAACTGAACAAAATACATAAAAACCTAAAAATGCTAAAAGGTAAAAATTAGGGAAAAGGGAGAGAAGGAAAAAGTGCAATCAAGTGTAAAGCAGTTCCTGAGAACAAAGGGTAATCAACCAGAGATCCATCCCAATCCACCTAAGCACCTAACATATCTCAAACAACAATGAGCTATCCCTAGACGATATGTTCAAAAGTAACCAAGTCCAATCCCTTAATAAATGAAATCAACCTAAGCAATCACCAAACCTAATTCCCGTTAACAGTACACTACCTAGAAGACATTTAGAACCAACCTACCAAAGCCAAAAAGCCTCCTAGACATCCAACCCCTTAGGCTGAGATGCATATCCTAAGAATCTAAAGTGTTGCGTAAGGATGAGCTAATCTCTAAAATCACCATGATCAGACATTCCATTGAATGCTTTTCGGGCGCTGGAATGCCCAAGATCATATTTCGATTGGCGTGAAAGAAACCAACATTAAGCACAATGAAACAGAAGGGATGTATATTCAAACAAGCTTAGGTTCCTAAGGTGAGATCAGGACATCAACCCTAGTCTACCCCATCTTCAGGAACTTCAGGTAACTACTCACTACTCATGGAAATGAAAACAAGAAAAAAAGAAATGATAACTTCAAAGCTAAACATGATGATCAAAGGTTAAACAGCAAAAACAGTAAGAACTCAAACCCAGAGAAGCAAGAACAACAATGGAACAGTAACAAACCCAAAAAATGATCAAAGCTTAAAATAGAAGATCAACATGTACAAGATAAACATCAACCTAAAACTAAGCAGGAAAGTAAAAGAAAACAGTAGATTAGCATAAACTTAAAAAGATTCCTAGTTTGTACACCAAGAACACCAAAAACAACAAAGGAAATGAAAACCTAATACAAAAAACTAAAAAGGAAACAAAAACAAGACTTTTTCTAAAAGGAGGCGGTTTAGGACTTATATAGTGTTCAGATAAAAGCCCTAAATCGCACTAAAGACAAAAACTAATCATTGGCTTGGGTCTTGGGTCAGGTCCATTCCAGATTTGAGTTGGTCGGGTCGGAGTGTGTTTGACTCAAGTTGAGAAGAATGCGAGATCGATCCGAGCTGGGGATGCTTGAATGAGATCGACCCGAATTTGAGCTTGAGATCGATCCAGGTTAAAGCTGGGATCGATCCAATGATTAATGTGGGATCGATCATGTGATTGATGTGGCATCGATCCTGTGATTGATGTGGGATCGATCTGGGATCGATCCAGAAGTGAGCTGAGATCGATCCAGAGATTGTAATGAGATCGATCCAGTGATCGATCCAGGCTGCTAGTGAGATCGATCCAGATCGATCTAGTCTGAAGCTTGGGATTGATCCAGTCTTGTGTTGAGAACGATCCAGGCCTTCGTGCTGGTCCATTCCATATTTTCTTCTCTTTTCTGAATTCTCACCAAACCTTCCTGAAAACTCCTGAAAGTCCTGAAAAATCTCCAAAATGCGTGCATATGCGAATTGTAATGCAAAAGTCCTAAAAATCACAAACTTACTGAAAAAACTATAAATGTGATACATGCACGCCTAAAGATCTCAAAATCGATGTTAAATGACTTCTAAAAACCATGAAAATTCAGAGTCATCACATGTATCGATTCGATTATTGCTGTCATGGGTAGTTCAAAATGACATGGAATTGGAACAACTAGATGTCAAAACAGCTTTCATGCATGGTACATTAGAGGAAGAGATCTTTATGGAACAACCAAAAGGTTTTGTTGTAGCAAGAAAAGAAGAGAAGGTTTGCCATCTTGTTAAATCATTACATAGGCTGAAACAGAGCCCAAGGAAATGAAAGAAGAGGTTTGCTCAGTTTATGACAGAACATAAATTTTACAAATGTGAAAAGGATGCTTGTGTGTACGTGAAAGGCAATGATGTAATAGATAATGTATTTCTACTAATCTATGTTGATGACATGCTTGTAGCTTCTAAAGATATGCAGGAAATTCAGAAGTTAAAGGAAAAGCTCAAAGAATCTTTTGAAATGAAAGATATGGGAGCTCCAAGTAAGATTTTGGAGATTGAAATTATACGTGACAAGAAGAATGGAATTCTAAAGTCGTCTCAGGAAAAGTACTTGAAGCAAGAACTTAAGTCATTTAGTATGGCAGAGGCAAAACCAGTCTCTACCCCTATAGGACCACAATTTAAATTGAAGAGCATAAGTGAAAAAGAAACTGAAGCAGAATCAGTTTTGATGGATAATGTGCCATATGCAAGCACAATGGACAGCTTAATGTATGCAATGGTTGAATCTAGGCTAAACCTTGCATACGCTATAGAGTTACTAAGTAGATTCATGAGCAATCCAGGGAGAAGTCATTGGTAGGCAGTAAAATAGGTTATGAGATACATTAATGAAGTTACATCAATATTTAACTTTTACTAAACGTGACAGTTTTAATATTGTTGGTTATGTTGATGCAGATTTGGCTACAGATTTAGATCATAGAAGATCAATTACATGTTACATTTTTCAATTAGGGGTAACACAATAAGCTGGAGATCCAGACTGCAAAAAATTGTAACTCTGTCCACGACAGAATCAGAATATGTTGCACTCACAGAGGTTGTTAAGGAAGCTTTATGGTTAAGGGGAATTTGTTTAGAATTAAAGATCAATAATTCATTTGCAACAATATTTTGTGATTCGTAAACAACAATATGTTTAGCTAAGTGTCTATCATGAAAGAACTAAACATGTTGATACTAAATTGTATTTTATCAGAGACGTCATTAATAATTGTGATGTTAAAGAGGAGAAAATACACACTAAGGAGAATCCGGCTGACCTTTTGACGAAACCCTTACCTGGGCCGCGTTTTGAGGAAGGCTTGCTGCAAATGAGGATTGCTTGAAAGGCTGAACGTCTCGCTCAGGTAATAGTATCACCTCAAAACAAGAAAACAAAAAGGTATCAATATTGTTTACGAGGTTAAATGAAAGGTTTAAGCATGTAAATTTCTTCCTCCTGTTTTTCCTTTTTTAAATTTCATCACTTTTCAATTTATTGGCAAATAAAGCATGTAAAAAAATAATATAATCACAAAATTTAAATTAAAAACATAATTTTTTATGAATCTAACATGACTCGAATTATTATAGATTTATATTTTTAAATAGTTAAATGTGAATTTGTTTAACAAAATATAAACCCATGAATAGTCGGACTACTGAAAATAATATAAACCCAAAACCCCCAAAATATAAATCCAAAGCCCAAAAATATAAACCAAAAACCAAAAATATAAATCCAAAACCCAAAAATATAAACCCTAAACTCTAAAATATAAACCCAAAACCCAAAATATAAACCCCGAACTCTAAAATATTAACCCAAAACCTAAAATATAAATTCAAAACCCAAAATATGAACCCTAAAGTCATAAATATAAATCATAAACTCCAAAGTATAAATCCTAAACACCAATGTATAAACCCTAAACTCTGAAGTATAAACCCTAAACTTTAAATATAAACCCTAGAATATAAACACTAAACCCCAAAATATAAACCATAAATTCTAAAATATAAACCCTATACCCCAAATATAAATCCTAAACCTAAAAATATAAATTATAAAATCCAAAGTATAAACTCTAAACCCTAACCCCAAAAATAAGTAAGACTACAAAAAAAACATATTAGCCACACAAAAAATAAGATGTGAAAGGAAAAACAATTGATCAAACTAACAAAAAAATCAAGTGTCTCCATATGGAAAAAAAAGAGTAAATGTAGGAAAAATATGAAAGGGTAACATAGTATATATCGAATATTGTTAGAAGAGAGAGAGAATGATATAAGTAGAATAAGTGTTAGTTTGTTAACTATAGATTGTAGTGTTGTTATATGTTGATATTCCCCTTTTATATTCATGTAGCAAGATTTGAATCATAGATTTATAGTAACTTCGGTCAATGTGAATTTAATTCCTTCAACATTGTTATGATTTACTTGCATAAATTTGTGATGTTATATTTAAGTTAAAAGTTGAATATAATACTCTCTTGTTTTTGAAAAATGTTATTTTAACATTTTCACACAGATTAAAAAATTTACTTTTTCTACACCAATAATATTATGGAATTTAAATTAAATTAACAGAAAAAATAATGTTCAAAAAATAAAATTCATTCAAATTTTGAATTGAAAATCTAAAATAACACTCCATTTGTAACAAAAATAATGGCTAAGATAACACTATCAAAAGAGAGAGTATTTGAGATGTGGACAGGAAGCAGGTGGCAAGAAACTTCGTCAAGAATTTATTAACGCGTCGACTATATTGACTTTTGAGAGCATGAGCTGTGTTTCTGTTCCATTTCAGTTTTAACCTAAATCTAACTTTTATGGATATACTAGAGACAGATTAATGTATATATACATAAGTTATAACGTGTACAGTAGACAATCTTGCGACGAATATCTATATAAGGAGTGCTGGTAACGTGTACAGTCTGGAGACAGATCTTAAGACTATGTCTAATGCTAGTATCTCATTAATTTTCATAATTAATTTAATAAATATTTAACAATTTTTGAAAAATTAAGCATTTCTTTTTTTTTTAATTTTAGTGTCTTCAATGTAGAATCAGTAATGTTTTTTAAAAATTAAAAGTTAATTTTTTTTTTTTTGAAATATTTGAACACAAATTTTTTTTATTGAAACATTTGAACATAAATTTTATGAAACTAACAAATTACTGCATTAATATTTGAACCTAAATTTTGAATTGAATTTTTTAATTGAATATTTGGTATTTCGGGTCTGAAATACTCGGAACCGACATAGAACCGAAAATTTCGGATATTTTTGTTTGAAAATTTGTGTCTGAAATACTCGGAACCGACTTAGAATAAAAATTTTGGGTATTTTCAGATCCTTTAACATGAAACTGAATCGACCTGGAACCGACAAGAACTGAACCGGATATTAGAAAAATATCGATATGGTATTAGAATTTAGGATCCGAACAGCTGAAGGCGAATCGAATACCCGAAAGTGCAGCCTTACAGAAAATCCTGAATAAAAAAATAGAACCGAAGCGACCCAGAACTGCAAAGAACCGAATCGAATATTAGAAAAGTATCGATTAGGTATTAGAATTAGGATCTGAAGAACCATAAGCGAATCGAATAGTCGAAAGTCCAGTCTTACAAAAAAATCATGAATAAAAAAAACTCCAAATCGAGTGTTGAAAAAAAAACAAATTATTCTAAAATTCAGGACTGCCAATCATGGACTGACACATGGCGGTCCTGATTTGGTTTCGAAAGATCCAAAAGAGGACCGGCTCTTCCTCCTACCAATTGATTTGGGCTTTTTTATTCTTATTTTGGGTTATAGAATCTCTCAAATTATTGCGTTGGACAAAGTCTAGAAAGATTTAATAATTGATTATATTACAAATTGGGAAAATTTTTGAATAAGAAATGAATCATTGGTTTGAGTCAACTATAATAATATATAATGTATGTTAATTATGGAAATATGAGGCTGCTTGTTAATTAATAAAATGCTAGATGTCGACCAATATATATATATTTATGGTAGGCTTTATGCATACACATACATCAAAAACTTATATAAAAAAAACCCAAAGGAGCGATACAAGATGAGTGAAAGCCAGAGAAGTGATGAAGAAAGCATTGCAAACCAAAGCAGTGATGAAGAAAGCTTTGCAAACCAAAGTAGTGATGAAGAATTTGATCAAAACCAAACCAGTGAAGAAGAAAGCTTTGCAAACCAAAGCAGTGATGAAGAAGTTGGTCAAAACCAAAGGAGTAATGAAGAAGTTGATCATAACCAAAGGAGTGATAAAGAAACTAGTCAAAGCAGTTATGAAGAAATCGTTTTTAGTAGTGATGAAGAAGTTGATGATATCAATAACAGTAACGGAATATATCAAAGTAATGATGACGAAAGTATTCATAACAGTGATGAAGAAACAGAAGAAGAGGAGAGATGCATTCTTTCTGATCCAGCTCACCCTCACAACCTTACTCGCCGAGACGGTTGTACGACTAAGCACAACTGCTTTTCTTGCGGAAAAAGAACCTTTATTTGGAGCTATAAGACCATTAATTACTTTCATTACTACTGCGCCATCTGCAAATTTGATCTCCACCGAGAGTGTCGTAAGATTCTGATAAGCTTAAAGATGGCTTATGTAACAGAGATTGTGAAATGATGATAAAGAGAGAAGAAGAACTTTATTAAGAAATCTCCAAAATGTCTTACACTCTGCCTTTTAATGCTAGAATCTAAAACAGAGAAAAAGTTACAAAAGAATAATGGAAATGTTCTCTCTCTCACCAGGTTATTGATCTCATAACGATCAATAACTCTGAGCGCCACACCTGTCACCACAAACCACCAAAAAGCATGCCCTCTCCAATGGTACTGTTCATCAATATATAGGTGTGACCTCATCGTCACGTGCTTGCTCTCCA
>OVBE01004174.1:0-24697 GCA_900406425.1 Iberis pinnata | reverse complement strand
TAAGTGAAGGTGAAGACATGTTCATGTCTCGGTTTCTAGGAGGTCTTAACCGAGATAACCAAGAAAAGTTAGAGCTTCAGAGTTATCAAGACTTGGAAGAGATGGTTCACAAGGCTGAACTGATTGAAGCTCAGAACAAGAGGCGGTTTGTCAAGAAAAGCTTTGCATCACCAGCCTCAAAACCGAAGGAATTCTCTACTCCAAAGCCTAGTTTCAATCCAAAATCAGCCCAACCTAGAGAAGAGAACCAAAACACTGAGGTAAAACCGAGATCTAGAACTACCTTAAATCAAAATCGGTGTTTCAGGTGTCAAGGCATGGGGCATTATGCAAGAGAATGTCCCAACAAGAAGGTATTCCTTCTCAGGGATGATGGAGAGATAGTTCCCGAAGAAGAATCGGACATTGGGTCCAAAACAGAAGAAGAAGAAGCATCAACAGCTGTGGGTGAATTGTTGGTTATAAGAAGAACTCTAAGTGTGCAAAATCAGATCAAAGAATCATGCCAAAGAGAGAATCTATTCCACACTTGATGTTTCATACAATCCAAGGTCTGTTCTTTGATCATTTATCGTGGAAGTTGTACTAATGCAGCTAGTGAAGTTATGGTTCAGAAGCTCAATCTGAAAACTATTCCTCATCCCCATCCATATAAGCTACAATGGCTTAATGATGGAGGAGCTCTAACCATAACCCACCAGGTCCTAATCAATTTTTCGATTGGGAAGTATGAAGATGAAGTGCTTTGTGATGTTTTTCATATGGGGTCATGCCATGTTCTTTTGGGAAGAACTTGGCAATTAGATCGGAAATTCATACATGATGGGTTCACTAACAAGAACAATTTCGAGTTTAAAGGTAGAAGAATCATGCTGGTTCCACTTACTCCTACCGAAATCTATCAAGATCAGATACAAATCAAGCAAAAAGAAAAGGAGAAGATTTGGACCAGCCTCTACATAAACGAAAATGAGTTTTCTAAACTCTATGACTCTGAACTTACTTGCTTTCTATTCATCTACAAAGATACTATTGAGATCCCTAACCCAACACAGGAATTACCGAGTGAAATGAATGAGATATTGCAGGAATACAGTGATGTCTTTCCTGAAGAAATTTCGCAGGGTCTTCCACCTATACGTGGAATAGAGCATCAGATCGATCTAGTTCCTGGTTCAGCTCTACTAAACCGACTAGCATATCGCACCAACCCAACCAAAACCAAGGAGCTTCAGAAGCAAGTAGAAGAGCTTCTAAGAAAGGGAAAAATCCGAGAATCTCTTAGTCCATGTGCTGTCCCGGTTTTGCTTGTACCAAAGAAAGACGGAACCTGGCGAATGTGTGTCGATTATCGAGCCATTAACAACATAACTGTGAAGTACCGACATCCAATCCCGAGATTTGATGATATGTTAGACGAGCTAAGTGGATCAACAATCTTCACCAAAATCAATCTGAAGAGTGGTTATCACCAGATAAGGATGAAAGAAGGTGATGAATGGAAGACGGTGTTCAAGACTAAACAAGGACTCTATGAATGGTTTGATGATGCCATTCAGTCTAACAAACGCCCCAAGCACATTCATGCGCCTTATGAATCACGTCCTTACGAGATTCATCGGAGTATATGTGGTGGTATACTTCGATGATATTTTCATCTACAGCAAGGGTTTGCAAGAACACTTAATTCATATCAAATATGTTTTGGATGTTTTAAGAGATGAACGTTTATTTGCAAATCGAGCCAAGTGATCATTTTTTACTAATGAAGTTGTCTTTTTAGGCTTTGTTGTTAGTGCAGAAGGAGTTAAAGTAGATGATGAGAAGATCAAAGCCATTAGAGATTGGCTGAGCCCAACCAATGTTAGCGAAGTCCGAAGCTTTCACGGATTAGCCGGGTTTTACCGAAGATTTGTGCGATATTTTAGCACCCTATCAGCCCCTCTTACTGAGATTATCAAGAAAGATGTCGGTTTTAAGTGGGAGGAACAACAAGAACTAGCCTTTTAGGCTTTAATATTGCCTGATTTTATGAAAACTTTTGAGATTGAGTGTGATGCTTCTGGTGTAGAAATAGGTGATCTTCTAACTCAAGATAAGAAGCCAGTGGCGTTCTTTAGTGAGAAGTTAGGAGGTTCTACAATGAACTACCCAACCTACGACAAAGAGCACTATGCACTTGTTAGAGGTCTACAAGTGTGGCAGCACTACCTATGGCCAAAGGAGTTTGTGATCCACACCGATCATGAATCATTAAAGCATCTCAAAGGTCAGCAGAAGTTGAACAAANTTCCCTTATGTCATAAAGTACAAGAAAGGTAAGGACAATGTAGTCGCATATGCATTGTCCCGGAGGTACACTCTTCTATCTACTTTGACATCTAGAATACTAGAATTCGAACATGTACACGACTTATATGAGGCTGATCGAGACTTTAAATATATATATGTCAAATGCTCTAAGTTTGGTTTTGAGAAGTTTTATAGGCAATCAGGTTATCTCTTTTTCTGCAACCGATTGTGCATTCCCCAAGGATCAATCCGAGAATTATTAGTGAGAGAAGCTCATGCTGGAGGACTTGCTGGTCACTTCCGAGTAACCAAGAAACTTCTCGAACTTCAATCTAAGTTCTACTGGCCGAACATGAAGAAGAATGTTGAGAGGATTTGCTCAAGCTGTTCAATGTGCAAACTAGCCAAAAGCAAATCGCAGTCAAACAGGTTATATACTCCTCTCCCTATTCCTTCTCAACATTGGACTGATATATCCATGGATTTTGTGATTGGTTTGCCTCGGACCAGAAATGGTCGAGATTCGGTATTTGTTGTTTTTGCAGGTTCAGTAAGATGGCACACTTCATAGCTAGCCACAAAACCGATGATGCTGTGAGTGTAGCTAATATGTTTTTCAGAGAAGTTGTAGGGCTACATGGAATGCCTCAGACAATAGTTTCAGACCGTGACACGAAGTTTCTAAGTCATTTTTGGGGAAGTCTTTGGGCGAAACTAGGAACAAAGCTCCAATTCTCTACAACTTGTCATCCACAAACCGATGGACAAACATAAGTTGTCAACAGATCATTATCAACGCTTTTAAGAGACATGATCAAAAGCAATTTAAAGGCATGGGAAGACTGCCTACCTCACGTGGAGTTTGCTTACAATCACGCTAATTAAGCATTTTTCAACTTTATTTTCTCCTTTTGAAATTGTTTATGGCTTTAATCCCAATTCCCCTCTAGACTTGATTTCTTTGCCTGAGAAAGAACGTTGCAGTGTTGATAGTAAAAGGAAAGTGGAGCAGATCCGGAAACTACATGAACAAGCTAGGATTAACATAGAGAAGAAGACGCAGCAATACCAAAAGCATGCCAACAAAGGACGAAAGAAGTTGATGTTTAAAGTTGGCGATTTGGTGTGGCTTCATCTGCGCAAAGACAGATTTCCAGAAGACAGAAAATCCAAGCCGAAGCCACGAGTTGATGGACCCTTCAAAGTTATTCAGAATATCAACGATAATGCCTACAGACTCGACTTAAAAGGGAAGTACCAAACCTCTAGTTCATTCAATGTTTCTGATTTGATTCCTTTTATTGCAGATTCCAATTTGATATCAAATCGTTTTCAAGAAGGGGAGGATGATGTGATCGTGGATGGACCTGACGAACCAGAACCTGAACCGGAGCTTGAACACGAGCAGCTTGAACCTGAATGAAGGATCACGAGATCAAAGACAAGAGAGCTAGCATATCAAGCCCACGTGATGCTACATTCAGAGCTAGAAGATCAAGCTTGCGAAACATACCATCTGTTCAGGCTTGTCAATTCAGAAGAACCAGATTTCTGATCGTTAGCTAAGTGGGTAATTCCTGCACTCTTTTGTCCTTAGTCGAGATGATCGCTTTTTCCCGCATTGGGTTTTTGGTCAATCACTAAGGTTTTAAAGAGGCAAGTTATCAACTTCCATTAAACCTTTCTGAGAAGAATTTGGCATAAGTATTTTCAAAATACTTGGCGAAAATAAAGAAGTCTTCTAGAAACTAACACTTTCCTTCCAAGGCACATCTTCTAGAAGCTTTCTATTTAATTTTACAAGTCTTGTCGTTTTCTTTATAGATTTTAGATGTTTTTCTTTTAGAAGCTTGCACGCTTCGTAGTTCAGGCTTATGTTAGAAAGCCCTAAGGCTCATGTGCCTATTAATATATTTCGAACCTCATTGTTTTTCTTTGGCAAGTTTTAAAACAAAATTCAGAATTGTTTAGGAAACAACTCTATCGAAAATTCTTGCTCATAGAATTGAGAATTCCGGTTATTCTACATCTGTAATAAATTCAGAAAACCTTCTTGATTGTTTGTCTTATTCATAAGACAAACAATTCTTTTTATTCTTCTTTCCATACCATCTGTTCGAAATCATCAACAAACCCACCCTTCTTTTCAATCATTCTATTTCGACAATCATCACCAATCCATCTTCAAGTCTGATCAAGACACCTTCGGCCTAAAGACAACCAAGATCTCGGCCTAAACATCAACCGCACCTTCCCTTGCATCATTCCAAGACCATCATACCTTCATTGCATCATAAACCATTCGAAACTTGGAGCTTAAGTTGCTGTCCAAGTTACATCAATTCATTGCATCTTTGTCGAACCAAGGAGATCATCGAGCCTTTCATTCAGAAATGATCCGGGATCATATCAAATTATCCAACAACCATCGATGACACCCTACACAGAGGAAATGTCTTCACCCGAATAGAGGATGATATGATCGCAATGCGTAAGAGAACTAGAGAGAAAAACTAAGCGTTCCAATTAGATGTCCCAAGGTGTCCTGTCTCTATAGGGAATCATGCCTTATACACTATTAGACCCAAAAAGGTCAATGGAACCAGTGAAAATGAACTAAGGAACAAGGAACCAAAAAATAACACTATGACTATCATAATCAAAATGATCTCTCTACCGAGGAATGCATGAGTTTAAGTCTTTTTTGTTCGTGAAATATCAATCGTGTGAGTTGGTCGAACCCAGCCAGAACAACACAACAAACACGCAACATGACGCAAAAGAACTAAGAGTGTAAACCAATCCTCTAAAGAGTCCCTTAGAAGAATTGCCACAAATTGCCCCAAACCCACCATTCAAGAAGAAGATCAACATGATCATGGAAAACCATCAATTATGCCTCAACTCGATTAAATTTGATCAAACTGTATGAGATGAAAGTTGCATCATGTGAAAAGTGGCAGACCAAACCCCCGGAAGCTGGCGTAGATATCCTGTTCGACGAGCTAGACACTACTGGGCTCAATGTACCACATGTAGATCCATTGGTTATCGACCTGATTCACGGATATTTTGAGATTGCCAGGATACTCGTGGACACCGGAAGCTTCGTAGATCTCATATTCAAGAAAATTGTAGTTAAAATAGAGATAGACCTATCTCAAATAGAAGGACCACCTACGCCCTTAATCGGTTTCACGAGCGAGATCAATATAAAACTTTGGACAATCAAGCTCCTCATGCATCCAATAGGCATATCCAGGATGGTTGAATTCACTATAATGGACCGCCTAGAGATATAAAACACTATTTTAGAAACACCTTGGATAAACGCGATCAAGACAGTAATTTCCACCTACCATCAATGTGTGAAATTTCGTACCAAAGAAGGGATCAAACCCATCAAAGGAAGCCAGAGGTCGATCTGCACCTACTACCTAACCGAATTGTAACTCGGGAAGAATACTTTATAGAAACTTCATATCGGGAAACCAACCTCCCCAAAAGTCCTCGCCTATGAAGAACCCATGCACTACATAAAAACTGCGAATAGCCACAGACCAATCTGTGGCTATATGAAGTCTTTGCCACAGATTAGTTACGGTGTAGAAACCGTAGCTATTGCGTCGTAGCTTAATTTATCCGTGATAGTTCGTGGCTAAATTAGCTATGAACTGTCACGGATAGCCACGACCTCAGTAGCTATGACATAGCTACGAATCATGGGCGTGGCAAATTTAGCCACGTAATAGTCGTGATAAACCGTGGGTATTATTGTTACGAATTGTCATAGTTAGCCACAGCCCATATAGCTACGTTTTAGCCACATATTAGATCGTAGCAATCCTTGTCACGACCTATCCGTGGAAATCCATGACTAATTTTCCATGGATGGTTCGTGACCTTCCGTGGCTTTTTTTATTACGGATTGTCACGGTTATCCGTAGCTTATTTTACAGTTTTCCACAAACTATCCGTAGCTATCCGTGACAAGTTTTTGATCTGCATTTTTTTTATTAAATTTGTTTTTTGTTTGTTCAATTTATAAAATTTAGTTTATATGCATTTATAAAACATAATATATATAGAAATATATATATTCTAGAAGTTTTACATTGGATTTTAAAAGTTTTACCAAAAACATCAAACTATAAATTTAAAAACTTAAAACATTCACATAAACATTCTTCCCTTCCTTCAAACTTACTTCTTCTTCACCTGCTTCTTTTTCTTCTTCTGCTTCTTCAGCACCACCATCCAGACACTGCTTGTTTCCGACAGAACCTTCTAGAGTCGTGTTTGACGCAGTTGCATTCGGAGAAGGGTTCATCGTCACCAGATCATTGCCAATGCTTTGGAGAATAATCTTCTGCATCGCGAGAATGGTCTCCACATTGCTGTTGACGTTCTTGTGTCTAGACTCAAGTGACCCAACCCGTAACTCCATGTTGATGTTACGGACCAGTGAAGCTGGTGGCGGCTCCGCCGGGTCGATATTCTAGTACTGACTGCTGCCAAGGCAAGAGACACGTCCTTTTTTCGGTTTAACCACTTGCCAAAAAAAAAAATTCAGTTACTAAAACAAGCTAAACATATAACAAGAAACTATACAAAAACAAGAAAAAATAAAGAATTACCTTCATGTACGTTTGATTGATGAGGCTAGGAGAAGGAGTGACAGTGGAGTCACCACTATTGCTGCCACCATCTTGAGATGCTGTTTGGGATGCTAGTTGCTCAACATCAGTAACAATTTTCTCTGCCCTTGGGTATATGAAAGTGCCATCCGGACGTGTATGCGTCTTGCGCACAATCTCAGTGTAAGAAGGTGGTTTTGTTGAACCATACTTCATTTGCTACAAAAAGAAACAAACAGATTCAATAACCAAAAACAATCAGATTATATAACCATTAAAATCAGAATCATATTCAATAATAAAAAAATCAGATTCAATAACAAAAAAATCATATTCATATTCAATAACAAAAACAAAAATCAGATTCAATAAACATAAAAATCAGATGCAATAACAAAAAAAATCGGATTATGATTAAATAACAAAAATATCAGATTCAGATTCAATAACAAAAAAAAAAAAATCAGAATCAAATTCAGTAACAAAGAAAAAAAATCAGATTCATATTCAATAAACATAAGAAATCAGATTCAATAACAAAAAAAAATCATTGACGAAAATGTTAAAATGAATTAGAAGACTTGCAATATCATAGGCAATCTTTGCAAATCCTACTGGACCAGCACAATGCTTGTGTGCCCCAAGACCATCTGGATCAGTAAGTCAGTTCTCGGAGTTCGTCTCTGAGAGAGCTATACACTCCGTTGTGTCCCACTGCTCTTGCATCTCCACCCAATGTTCATCACTGATCTATTTAGGCTTCTTCTCATCTCTCTTCTTCTTACTGACTCTGTCTCGAATTGAATCCAACAGCTCCTTTTTCCAGAATTGTTTTACACGGTTATGGTGTATATGATTCCAATAATAGCTTTGCTGTAAAAGGAAACATAAATAATTTAATTAAAATCAGAAACTGTACAATAGAAACAGAAAAAGCAAAGTGAAAACTAAAGAGTTTTACCATAAAATCTTGCTACCATTCATCTTTTTAGATTGTGGAACGATAGTCCAGTTCCACCTCATGATCCCATGAAGTTGTTCTGCCATGTGTTTCTGATGGTTTTGGTCACCTCAGGATCGATCCCAAACCTGCAAACAAAGTATGACAATAGTTAACTGCTTTCGAGAGTAGAAAAAATTAACAAAAGAAGGATATAGTTGTTAAAACATACCATCCATTTAGCTTCATTGGATGCATGTGAGGTTGGTTTCTTCTTGCTGGTGCTCTGAAAAGAGTCTCAAGGCTGAGAGGAGCTGCAGCATTAGGAGCTGCAACATTAGGACTAACAACATGAGGAGTTTGAGGTGGTGGAGATGCAATAGAACTAGGCGGAGTGGTACCCTGAGAGTGATGTGAAGAACTAGAAGCTGGAGTATGTGTAGGAGGGACTGATGTTGGAGATGGAGTGTGATTCGGTCGAGTAATTGTTCTTTTCCCTCTTCCTGCCATAACTGCAAACATCCACAAAAACCAGAAATTTATAAAAATCAGAAACGTTAAACAATTTACTAATCAAATAACTGAAAGCAAGCTAATGTAAACTTATAATGTCCATAAACTAACCAAATAATTGAAATCAAGCTTATGTAAACATCTTTCATTATGAAGTTTATAACAGTTCAATAACAAACAAACATTTAGTTTTTACATAAACTAATAAAATTTTACTAACAGAACATAAGTTTCAAATAGCATTTTATTTACCTTAGACTTTCAAAGAAAGCTGGCACGGTACTGATTTTATTAGTTCATAAGTCGAAGCTGTAATTATTAAAATTATTCATCATTTGATTTAAACTGTTGTTATAACATTCAATCTTCTCATTTGTTAGGTTAACAAACAAACACTAAGTTTATGTAAACATTGTGAAGAGAAAACTAACGTAAACATTGTGAAATTAGAATCAAGAATTAACAGAACCTAGATCAAGGAATTAAAAAATTATCTAACTAGTTGTCAAACCCAAATCAAGAAATTAGCAATAACAGAGAAATTAGCATCAAGAAATTAACAAGAGATAGAGAGCATGCCGAGATAAACCCTAAATAACAGAGAAATTAGCATCAAAATAAAACCTAAATAACTGAGAAATTAGCATCAAAACAATCACAAGCCCTAAATAATCCCTAAATAAACCCTACGAAAACCCTAAACAAAACCTAAAAGAAATTAGGCTTACCGAGATAGTGAAAGGCTGCGAGTTACAGTGAGAGATGCGCCGGAGACTGCACCGGAGACAGGGAGAGATGTGCCGGGGAATGCGCCGGAGACAGGGAGAGATGCGTCAGGGAAGAAGAAAGGAGAAGAAGTGTTAATCGAGAGAAAAGAAGAAATGAGAGGAAGTGTTGAAACGAGATAGTGTTAACTCGCAAGAGAAGACGAGAGGAGACGGCGTAGAATCGCCTCTGTGGGAGAGAAACGACGATTTAAGAAACATATAGGGAAATGAGAGAATTTTCGTGTGAAATTAGGTTTCAAATGTAGTATTATATTGATCCAAGATTCCCAGAGCGTTGCGTAGGAATCTGTTTCAAATTACGAATAAATATAAAGGAAGATTTGATCAACTTCGTTGTGGGAACTGTAGATTTTCGTTAGTTATGGAAAATGCTAAAAGACGAGAATTAAAGATTGCGAAAGAGAGCAAAGTAGTAATCTTATTCTGAATTCGTAGAGCCTTTCAACAGGTTGTAAGCCTTGGCCCCGTGAGTTGTTGGCGAGTTCTATAGCACGAATAACCTAAGACTAGTAACCTAGTTGAGTCGTAGCTCGCTAATAAAATTGGAAAATAACCCTAATGCTCTAAGTATTTTGGTGTGGAGAATTGAACTTGTATATGCCCCTTATCTTCGCCTCCCTTATATAAGCTTCAAGATTGCTCCATCTTCCTTTTTTGTCTTCCGTTCCTTCGCGAAAATATTCCTTTTCTGGATTTCTTCCATTTCTTCTCGGCTTGCAGGACAAGTTTTGACCACCATTGTGTGTGGGCTCGATTCTTGGGCAAAGTCGTAAGTGATCCGTTCTCGTATTTCATGCATTGTAGGGTCGTATTACGGTTTAGGAGATTTTTATTGTTCTCATCGGAGAATCGACATTCGGTATGATGGTATGATCAAGACTTTGCAGAAAGATTATATTGATCGTATGTGTGAGATAACATCGACGTTAAAGTTAGTCCATAATCTTTTTATACGATCGGTAAATATGAATGTCTCCTTGTGGCCATTCCAAAAATGATGATTTTTATCGTATAGTCAAGATAGTCTTAGAGTTTTGGCAAATCATTATCATTTTGTACGATTAATTCCATACAAGAATATTTTGAGATTCTTTCGCAAATCGTGATAAATAATCGTATAGCTAAGGTGATTTCAATGTTTGGAACGACCGGAACCATCTATACGATTATTTCTGAACTTATGTGAAGTTCATGATTCTGTTGCAAATTCTAACGGAAGCATAGAATGATACGAAATGAGGGTTGGGATGTCAGTGAGAAAAATTATCTCTCCAACTAGCGAGCTGAACTATATGCAGTTCAGCTTGCCAATTGGAGAGGTAAACAGATGTTATTATGTTCAGCTTTCTAACTGGAGAGCTAAACTTGCGAAGTTCAACTCGCCGATTCGCGAGATGGATGTTGGTCATTCAACGTATATGTTGTTGTTTTGTTCGTTAACAACATTCATAACTAGAATGTTTGTTGAAAGCTTTGATTTACTTGTTATTGTCCCGATATGCATCCGTCGAGGGTTTTCGTATTCGTTGGACGCCGATTTTGAGTACGCTTGCTCGGATATCGTTTTCGATGTAAACGAATAACCTTACCTCGTTAAAACTTTAGTGATAGGAAAACCTAGTGGGACAAAACCTTCTCGACTAAGGACAAAAGAGTACAAAGTTAATTTTTTAACTATCTGCTGAATGTTATTCATTTTGTCTAATGCTTATGTTCTGTTAACAGTAATCGGTGCGCTTTAATGTTTTCACCGGCGATTGTGAGGCATTGATTTTTTCGTAACCGTTTTTGATCCCAATAGTTAGTCCCTAGCTCGCAAGAATCATTTGAATGTTCTTGTGAGGTATCAGGTTAAGTAAGTTAGGTGGAATCGATGGTTCGGAGATCCAAAGGTGAATAGTAAAAAATTTATCTATAAATTTGAGATGTTACCTTTTCTCATTCTCATTATGAATTCGAACTCGAGAGCTGGTGCAAATGCGCTACCTTCGATCTTCAGTCCTGAGAGCTTGTGGGTTCAGGGCATAGATGTGGTGCCGAAGGTTGAGTTTCTGAGACGCTCGATTGACCCACATGATGCGGAAGCGTATTGGTGCGCAACATGTGGCCTAGAGGCTCCGCCACCCGAGTCATGGTGTCCGAAGAGACCCAAACTTAGGCAAAATACTAATAGTCCTAGCGAATGTTGTGAATCCTTTATGGCCACTATCCGAGAGTTTTCTTGAGTTCCGGAGTTTTGCCTTCCGAAACATGGAGAGAAGCTTGCGACCCACCTCTGGGTTTGGTTACTTGCTATGAGGCACATCTTTTATTGTCGATTACGGTTTCCCATTCTGGGGGTCGTAATTGAATTCTTGTGGCGATATGGCCTATTGATCGGCCATATTACGCCATGTGGCCTTCAGCACCTCGCTGGCATTCTAGTCCTGAGCTACAAGCGAAGGATGAGTTTAGATGCCGACTATCTAATGGCATTTCTTCACCACTAGGGTTTGAATGGTTCGTTGTAGTATCACTTGGTATCACAGAAGAACATGTTGATCATTTCGATCGTTCCAATCCCATATCCATGATTGGAAAAAATGATATTTCTTCATCAAGATCGATGGCGCTTCTGTCGAAGAGAGTTACATTTCCCGTTATAAGCGGAAATGGGGTCTGCTAGGTACTATGGTCAGATATTTGAGTTGCTTCCGATCTATTGATGCCTAACCTATGTCTTTGTTTTATGCAGTTGTCGATCCTCTTCCACTGTTTCCGCATGATCTTCTTATTGTCCGAGATATCCTTAGGGGTGGTCCGCTTCACTGGGGTCACTTTTGCGTATCATAATGCTTGTTCTTGTCCCGAGGTCATCGTGGAGGAGAAAGAACCAGCGATGGAAGGTTTTGTTTCCGAGGTCTCCGAGGAATGAGGGTGCTACCTTTGGCGTGGGTAGTTCTGCCCAAGTCGGAGAAGGATGGATCCGTGGGGTCTGTCTGAACGACTTTGGCGATATAAGTTAGGTACCGTCGTTCGGGGCTAATTTCTTTGATTTCTTTGTTCCCATGCCTACTCCTCCTCCTATGGAAGAGGTTGTGAGGCCGAAGGAGTGTGTCGAGGCTTCGCGCCTGACAATGGGGGTTAGTTTTTATTTACTTAATTTCGTTTTTACGGACATTCCTGCTAATCCTCTATGGATATTCTGATAGGGTATCCATGTGATGGACGAGGCTATTAGGGCACGTGAACAGGAGGTACAAATGGCCAAATTCAAAGCTGAGAGGGTCGAAAAGGAGAACTCTCGTTTGAGGGGAAATATGGAAGAGATGGCACGGAGGCAATCGTCCGAGGTTTGTCGTGCGATCAGGCAGGGAAAAAAAAGTCATTTTGATCATGGCGGATTGCTCGGCTTGCTTTGGGGCTGCTTTGACTGCCTAGAGAAAACGCACTGGATCGCTGGAGACTCACGTGAGTATCACAGTTTTGTGGGCGCTTTATATCGGGATACGAGGCCCGACTTCAAGTATGACGTTGAGCGGGAAAAGATGTCTGGATTTTTGGACAGGCATAAAGATGTCTGGATTGTTGGGGTCAAAACCCCCTCAGCAGGATTTTTCTCCAGCTAGTACCATCTCCTATGTTGATTCAATACACATTGAGTACAGAAGGATTAACTGGGAGAGTTGCTTACCTGAGTACCCAATGCGTGTGGGAACAAAAATTCGCACTGTCGATTTCCGTTAGTTACAGAAAATCAGAGTGAACTCCAATTATCCAGAGATAACGGATTTATGTGAGTCAAAAACGAACAAGATCAAAATACGAGAAAGACAATAAAAGTACAAAAATTAAAGAATACGAAATGGGGGGGGGAAAGAGATATCTTATTCTGATTCTCTTGAACGTTTACAATCAGGCAGCAGTTCCCACCGTAAGAACAATCGGTGAATATCCTATAACTAACAACGAAAACAGTAAATAGCTTAATCGAGTTGCAGCTCTCTAAGAACATAATAAAAATCTAAAAACCCTTAGTCTTTTGGTGCGGAAAGTTGAACGTGCCTTGTTTCATCCCTTCATCCTTCTTATATAGACTCCTTGCTTGTTAGTTTTCCTTTTCTGGACCCTGATTCTTTATCGGAAACTTTCCTTTTCCGAATTCCTTCCATTTCTCTATGTCTTGGGAAGCAAGCTGCGATCGTCATTGCACCTAGGCCAAATTCTTTCTTAGAAATGTAAGTAGGTTGTTTATCGCGTTTTAGGCCTTGTTGGGTCGTTACACGGTTTAGGCGATTTTACGATTCTTATCGGAGAATTGATCTTTTGTACGTCGATACAATATGGACTTTGCGATAAGCTGACCATTGCCGCTTCGTATGGTTAAATGTATGTTTTTGGCGAGCTGAGTTCATAAGATTCAGCTCACCGGTTGGCAAGCTGATCATGCGTTTTGCATTTTCGTGTGTAAGCAACGTACAAAGCTCAAGGAATTTGTCGGAAAATACTTGTCGTTGTTCCGATTGTATCCTAGTGTCTTTAGTTCTTTGCGATTATCGAACATAATTGAAACATCTTGCCTCGTTAAAACCTTAGTGATAGAAAACTCGATGGGACAAAAAATTCTCGACTAAGGACAAAAGAGTACAGAGGTGGTTGCCTAACTTTTTGATAGTCGTTACGCGTGTCTTCCCAAACTAATTTTCGAAAGTTTAGTGGGTATGTTTCGTTGGTTGGAATCGTGATGATCCGGTTGAAGCATTAGTTTTGTTGTAACCATTTTTACTCCAATAGTTAGCCCCCCAGCCTACGGGAACATTTGTAATGTTCTAGAGAGGTTGTAAGTTCGATAAGTAGGCGGAACTCATGGTTCAATAGGTCCGGAGGTGAATAGTAAAAATATCCCTATAAAATGGAAGTTACCTCACAAGACTTTACTTGCTTATTCTTCAATCAATTGTCATAGGTAAATAAGAACTTTTCTTCTCTCAATTTCCTACTGTTTCATTTACTGTTTTGTTATGAATTCAGGGAGAGGAGTTGCAGCAAATTCATTGCCATCGATCTTTGATCCGGAAAGCCTTGGTACACATGATGGGGGTGATGTTCCGCTGGTTAGATTTATTAGTCATTCGATTGAGTCGGCAGAAGTCAAAATATTCCTACGAGAGACATGCGAAGATGTTGTTCCGCTCTCGGATTCATGCTGTCCGAAGAGACCTAGATTTTCCAGTGACTCCGGAGGTCCTAGTGAGTGTAGGATAAGTTTCTTGAACACCATCCGGGAATTCTGTAAGGTACCGGATGATGTGGAGTTTCGTTTGCCTGTATATTGCGAGGAAGCCAACTTTTCGCCTTTGGGATGGTTTACTTGCTATGAAGCTCACCTACTGCATTGGCGATTATAGTTTTTGATTCTGCGGGTTGTAGTCGATCTGTTATGCCAGTACGGCTAATAGATTAGCCAAATTTCGCTTCATGGTCTTCAACACCTGGTTAGTACTCTGGTCCGAAGCTACGAGCGAGGAATGGTTCTAGATACTGAATACTTGACCACACTTCTTCTCGCGAGGAGAGTGAAATAGACGCCCATGTATTATTTGGTACCCCGACCCGGTATGGGGATCATCCAGTCGTTCGAGAACAATCTTAAGAGCCAGAAAAAGCGTTACTTCTTTGTTTGTATAAGTAGTGCTTCCATTGATGAGGGATATATACGCCTCATTAGGCGGGGATGGGGTCGATACGGTATTGTGACCAGGGAGACTAGTTTCTCGTTTCTTTTAGTTGACGTCTAATGTTTTGTTTTTGTTGTGTAGTTCCCGATCCCCTCCCTCCGTATCCAGAAGATATATACGTTGTTAGGGATCTCCTCCGAGGTGGACCAGTTCATTGGGAATATTTTTCACCGCAACGAGTATGAAACGATGTTGCTCATCACAACGCTCGCGTTCGTCCTAAAGTTTTTATCGAGGAGGAAGAACCAACGATGGAGAAATTTGTCCCGTATGAGCTGCCTTCTGAGAGAAAGAGGGAGAGATCCCGCAAAATGGGGACGTTGCTGGTTCCGTCCATGTTGGGTAGGGGTCGTCTCCTGGAGCGTTCTTTAATGGCTTTGACAATCGTCGTTCGAGCCCGGCTTCTTTAATTTCATGAGTGCTTCGCCGTCCCAGCCTCCTGTTCCGGAGAGAACTGTAAGGTCGAAACCATACGTCAAGGCCCCGCGCCAATGAATAGAGGTTAGTATGTGATTACACGATTCTGTTTTCCCGAGTGTGTTTACTAAGTTTTTAATGGTTTTGTGACATCTTAAGTTGAAGGAGAAAGAGGCGCGTGTGGCCCTGTATAGGGCTGACAGATTTGAGGAAGAAATTTCTCGTTTGAAGATGGAGAAGGAGGCGTTAGAGCAGAAGCACAAGTCTGAGGTTTGCCGCGCAGCTACACGGGGCAAACGGGAGGTTGTTTCCGCTATGGCGGACCGTTCGGCCCGCATTGAGGCCAGCCTTGAGAAACTGGAGCAAAAGCATTGTGTTGTTATAGATTAGCGTGAATGTTGGGGTTTGGTGAGCATTTTTCATCAGTCCAAGCAGCCCGACTTCCAGTTTTATGTTTAATGTAAGAAGATGTATGGTTATTATGAGACAAACAAGGATGTGAGATCCTTGATTCCTCCGATCATGATGGAGGTCCGAGAATATTGGACTCAGATTCCCGTTTCTCCTTACACGGAGGATGTTGGGACTTCGGCACAAGGTGACAAGGAGGCAGTGGATCAGGACCCAAGGGCGTTCGGCGTGTCGAGTACTAGTGGCTATGATCCCATCTAGTGAGGGGTGAGGGCGTTATGAGTAGGATTTGTATTTTCGGTTTGGGACCATTTAGGTCGTATATGGCCATAGGGCTTGCCTTTTTAAGGCTTTCGTAACTCGTGTTTGTGATTAATTTGAAAGACGAAATTGCGAGTAGTCAATCTGTATTTTTTTCTGAATTATCGCTATGTTTAACTTTTCCGATTCGGATGGGAGTGAATTTCAAATTCCGAAAAGTGCGGATTCGCGTGCGTGAGCGAAGAGACAAGTTTAGGAATCTAGTATATGCTTTAGATACTATGTCTAGAGATTTCTCAACTCGAAAGACAACAATAGACTAATCTCCTCCCGAAGTATTAGATCCCTATTCTCGAATTACTAAAGAAAAACTCCCACCGTACTTAGATAATTCGATTATGCTTTTCAATTCAGATTCGATATGTTCATAAGCCCCTATGACAATACTCCCGCAAGTAAAGGCACTTATTCATCTAGATTAGATCAGACTTCTAAACCAAATCCCTTTGAGTTTATAATTCTATGATCAATGAACTAGTTAGCTAATCTAATTCATGCACTAAGAAAAATCTAGATTGAGAACCTAACAAATTTCAATCCATTCTATTAAAGCCTAACAATAATCTGGTTTCCCCTAGGAAAACCCTAAAACCTAACCAACAGACTACTCAGACATGATTGCAAGAACTTAAATCATATATTGAGTAAATATTGAAGAATTAAAAAGCTAAATTGTATATAAAGAAATCAGAGTTCAGAAATCCCCTCAAATACAGATGTAGATCTCTTCTCTCTGGAGCTTTAGCGATAAAACTTTGTTCTAAAACTTATTAAAAACTTATCTCTCTAATAATAAGCCAAAAGGGGTTTTTATAGTTTGAGAATAAAATAAAATAAAATATAAACAATTAAAAACTAATGATAGATCTTGAGGTCAAATGCGTCTTTTAGCTCGTTTTTCCTTCAGTTCGACATAGGGGATCGATCGACCAATGATGGATCGATCGATCTAAGCTTCCAAGAATCGATCGATCCAATGATGGATCAATCTCAACTTTCACAAAACTTCATGTGCTTTGGATCGATCGATCCATGGTTGGATTGATCGATCTGTCCTTGTCCGAGACTTGGACTAATTATTCTTCATTTGCACGTGAATTCTTCCAAAAATCGCCCTTTTTCTCCAGAACATCCCAAACACCGAATTTCCTAAAAACATGCTAATAACACAAGGAAAACACTCGGATAACACTAAATAATAGGTATAAATACGCACTAAAAGGTGTTAAATCCGAGTGATATCAACTACTCATGATGCTACTTTTTTTTATAGGTACCCAGTAGAGGGGAAAACCTTAGAGGGGAGCGTGGACGCTAGGTGCCAATGTAGGTTTGTTTGCCTTTTTGTAAAATTATGCTTGTAAACCTTTTTGGATTATAGAATCTTAGCCAAGTAGATCTTAAAGTGTTGTAAAGACTTTAATCGGGTGTCAAATACAACATTGTTTTATATTCGTAACTAGCTCCAAAATGATTATGGCCTAGTCCGGCCGTCCTATCACTTTATTACATTAAGGGTTAGCAAGCCTAAAACTATAATTTAGTGGGATGAGTTGGTGGACATGTATATTGTAGTTATTAGAGGTGTTATGATAACCTCAGTTGACTAGTCTCTAGCTACATAAAGTAGCATTCTCGGCCGTTTAACTCCTACTTCGGTTAGGGGGTGTTACAAGAGTGGTATCAGAGCATGGTTCTCGATGCTCATTGGGACTAATGTTTTCAAATATTTTACCGAGTCAAAATGGTCACAAAAAGGCAATTAGGATAAACTAGTGTGTCCAATTCTAATTTAGATAGGATGGTTAGGACTTACCTTATGCGTCTGATGCAGATGTCAAGACCTGGAGAAAATAGTGGTCGGTTGGGTGGTTTGCCTTCTGGATCCGAACATAGGAGTTTTGGGATAATAGATGATGGACCAGTTGAGGATGGAAGGTTAGAGACAAGAATAAACGAGGATTCTCCAACCCTAGGAGGGGATGTAAGGGGGAAAGGTAACCCTGGTAGACCACGTGTTGAACAAAATCCTCCTGATGGTAACGACGAACAACATCATCAAGAAGATGCCTTTTAGGGACAAGGAGATATACCTATAGGAACGCAAGGACCAGAGGTGGTATGAGGAGATCCAATGATGGGTTTACTATATCACATGTTGGATCAAATGAAGCAACAACAACAGTTGGTGATCAACAACAACCACAGACCCGCCTCACCCATTGATTTCCATAAGATGGTAACGATGATGAAAAATATGGTGGCAGAGAAGTTTTCTGGAGGGATAGACCCATATGAAGTTGATGCTTTGCTTCAGAACATGGAAAGAAGCGTTGTCACTACTTGATACCCGGAAAATTTTAAATTGGATATCGCTATCCACTATATAGAGAAGGATTCTCTATGTTGGTAGGAAAGCGTGGAAGGAAAGTATGACGAAATGCCCACTTGGGCAGACTTTTGTCAGGATTTTGAGAAGAAGTATTTCCCTCCCGAGGAAAGGGATCGACTATAAGTCAAGTTTTTGGAATTGTAGTAAGGAAGGAAAAATGTTCGTAAATATGAGGCTGAATACACACGACTCCGAAGGTATTCTAGGTTAGGACAAGGCGATGAACCCGCTATGGTCCAGAAATTTCTGAGAGGACTAGAGCAGGACTCTCGAATCGACTACGAGCAGGACTCTGGAATCGACTACGAGCAGGACTCTGGACTCGATTTCCTGGACTGGAACGCTTTACTCCAAAAGGTTGTCAACATAGAGGAGGGACTCGTCGCTGAAATGGAAGAAGCGCGAGCCGATTCCAGGGTAGGAGTGAACACACCTCCAAGACCCAAACAGACATTAATAGAAGGACCACCCTATAACCGTTGGGGAAATCAAGGGTACCAAGGAAGATTTCCTTATTCCCAAATGGTTTGTAGTTTATGCAACCAAGTAGGACACTTAGCAAAGGATTGCGGGGATCGACCTCCAGGAGCATACAATGACTTGACTTATTACGAATGTGGGAAGAAAGGTTATGTTGCCAGGATTTGTCCGAATAAAGCTCCTATATAACGAAGATAAGGTATGCCACCCAACCACATACCACCGAATCTTCCTGTGAAAAGACCTACTCCTAAGAGGCAAGTGACTCAAGCTAGGATTTATGCTTTATATATAGATGAAAATGATTAACCCGGACCACCGAAGGTCCTATCATAAGTATGTTTGGGTTTTAACTCACTTATTTTTCATGTTTATGTGATGATTGCATGCTTGATTGATGGTTAGCTTATTAGTATTATACTTGTGTTATTGACGGAAAGCAGGAACTTTACATGTTAGTGGAAATCCCACCCATGTATTATTTGACTCAGGAGCAACCGATAGTTTCGTGACTCCTGAGGTTGCTTCTAGGTTTAGGGGAAAATTTATTACAAAAAAGACTACCATTTTAGTTCGAACCCCTGGTAACCAAATCATTGAAGCTAAAAACCTAGTGATAGGAGCTCCTATCGAAATCCCCGAAAAATCATTTTTAGCCAACCTTTAGTTGTTCCTTTAGAGCGTTTTGAAGTGATCTTGGGGATGGACTGGTTGTCAGGATACAAAGCTCATTTAGATTGTGGAAGAGGAAGAATATCATTTGAAGCAAGATATAAGTCGTTGACCACATACCAGGGAATTTACCCGAGTTCATCTGCATAATTGGTGTCCGCTCTAAGGATTGAGAAGGAGTTGGAGAATGGAGAAGTGTCTTTAGTTACCGTATTAACCCATGAGGGTGATAAGGAAAAGGAAACAAATATTAAGGACATTCCTATCATACAAGAGTATGAAGACATTTTCAAGCCATTAGAAAGGTTACCTCCACCTCGGAGTAATCCTTTTGTGATCAACTTAGAACCTGGAGCAGCACCTATAGCCAAAGCACCGTATCAAATGTCTCCATCTGAACTCTCAGAGCTAAAGAAGCAATTGGAAAATTTACTAAACAAAGGCTTCATCCGATCGAGTTCTTCACCATGGGGAGCTCTGATATTGTTTTTGAAGAAGAAGGATGGAAGCATGAGATTGTGCATTGACTACCGATGTATCAACAACATCACGATCAAGGACAAATATCCAGTGCCACAAATTGACGAATCGTTGGACCAATTAACGTGATCTAAATGGTTCTCCAAAATAGACTTAGCTTCTAGATATCACCAAATCCCCATCAAAGAAGAAGACATCTTAAAGACTGCATTTCAGACGAGATATGTACAATATAAGTTTGTGGTGATGCCATTTGGATTAACTAATGCGCCATCAACATTCATGAGGCTAATGAACGAGGTATTCCATGATTACCGTGATAATTTTGTTATCATATTCATCGATGACATCCTCAAATACACCCGAAGTAAACGAGAACATGAGGAAAATCTTTGAAAGGTGATGGAACGGTTGAGGGGACAACGACTATTTGCTAAACTTAGCAAATACCAATTCTGGAAACAAGAAATTGGATTTCTTGGACATCGGGTATCAGCTCATGGAGTATCTCCTAACTCGGAGAAGATTCAAGCAATCCAAGATTGGCTAAGACCAACCACAACAACAGAGGTACGAAGCTTTCTCAGATTAGCTAGTTATTATCGAAAGTTTGTCTGAGGGTTTTCTTCTATTGCGAAACCCTTGACAAGGTTAACTGGCAAAGAAATCCCATTCATTTGAAAAGATGACGCGGAGGGAGCTTTCCAAAAGCCCAAGGAAACCTTAACCACAACATCGGTGTTAGTTTTACCCAAGTCATGCCAACTTCATACAGTATACACAAACGCCTCCAAAGTAGGATTGGGGTGTGTACTGATGCAGAACGACAAAATTATCGCTAATGCCTCAAGACGGTTAAGAAAGCATGAAGAGAATTATTCATCTCATGATCTTGAGATGGCTGCAGTGGTTTTTGCTCTTCGAATATGGAGATCCTACCTTTACGGAGAAACCATCCAGGTATTTACGGACCATCAATGTAGTAGCAGATGCGTTAAGCCAAAAAGGTGGAAGTTGACGTCGAGAAGGATCTCGAGAAGTTAAGCCAAGAGTTGAACAACCTTAGTTTGGAAGCCATTGAAGGATAATCAAGCGAACTTATAGCAATGCAAGTCGTACACCAAACCAACTTAATTCAAAGAATACAACAAGAGAAAATGACGGATTACAAAAGATCATTGAGGAAGTGCACGACGAAGGAGGAAGAAACGTAAGTGGTTATCATTTACAAGATAATGGAACCTTGCTGCTTAATGGGAGAATAACGATACCTAGCCGAGAAGGACTACTGAAGGAAATTCTTAGTTTAGCGCATGACACTCGGTTCAGTATTCACCCAGGAAGTGTTAAGATGTGCAAGGATGTACAAAGATACTATCATTGGCCTGGGATGAAACAAGCAGTAGCACAATGGGTGGCACAATGTCAAACTTGCCAGCAAGTGAAAGCAGAACATAAAGTGTCGGCAGGGCTATTACAAAATCTACTGATTCCTAATTGGAAGTGGGAGTCGATTGCAATAAATTTTCTTATGGGGATGACAACTGCAAAAGGAAAAAGTGCTATATGGGTTATTGTGGATCGCCTAACTAAGGTAACACATTTGTTACCAGTCCACAATGAAGATGGGACAGAAAGATTGGCGCAGCTGTACATCAATCGGATTTTGCCACTTCATGGTGTACCAGCAAATATTATCTCTGATCGAAAATCAAGATTTGCGGCTAAGTTTTGGAGGGATCTATAACAAGCTTTGGGGACCAAGATTTTTATGAGTATGGCGTATTACCCGGAGACAGATGGACAAATTGAGCGCACAATCCGAACTATAGAGGACATGATCCGATTGTGCGTAATTGATTGGTCAATGGCTTGGAACGACCATCTACCTTTGATGGAGTTCTCCTACAATAATAATTATCATGCCAACATAGGCATGGGCCCATTTGAAGCATTATATGGAAAACCGTGTCGAACACCATTGTGTTGGACAAAAGTCTGGAGGGAACAAGGTTTTAAGCATGCACTCATTGAAGAAACTATGGAGAAAATTAATGTGGTTCAGAAGAATATGAAGAAGGCACAAAACCATCAAAAGAAATATGCAGATCAAAAGAGACGGGAGGTAGAGTTTGCGATTGGAGATATGGTTTATCTCAAAATCTATTCACTCAAAGGAAAAGGTAAGGACCGTTATGGTAAAACCACGAAACTAGGCACGAAGTATAGTGGACCCTATCCCATCCTTGTAGGAGTAGGAGAAGTGGCTTATCGTCTAGCCTTACCTAACACAATGGGTATCCATCCAGTGTTTCACGTGTGCATCCTAAGGAAGCATATAAGGAACTCATAAGAAGAAAAGCCTCAAATGATAGACGAAACAACAAAAAATACCACTTATCCGGATGTACCACTATATACTGGAGATAGACGTATCAAAGCGCTAAGGAAAAAGGTAATTCTTCAAATTTAAGTATATTGGGAAAAAGAAACCCATAGGTGGTTACATGGGAATATGAAGCAGCATTTCGGAAAAGTCATTCAGAACTATTCACACAAGCAAATGATGATGAAGCAGGACCCTCATAACCATCTAGAATTTGGTATGAATTCCAATAAGGAGGGGATAATGTAATGCCCCGTCTCAAGACCTAAGAGCAGCCAAGAAAACTAGTGTAAATGGCCTAGCCAAGAAAATCTTGGACAAAGAAAACAATTTTTGCCGAGAAAGTCAACATTTCTGAAAATGTGAATTTTCGGCCAAACGGGTGTACTAGGCCATCTTACATGAAAAGTTCTAGTATATTGAATGAATGGGTGATTAATCCCATATTTTTTGCTATAAAATAATTTTCAAAAGTCTTTAAAGAAAAATTGGCCAATGGAAAGCCAACACAACCTACTTGCATAAAGATCGTCCGGAATGGCTTGATTCGGGAATGATTTAGAGGCCAATCTGACACTTCTAAATAAATAGAAAGGGATATAGAAAATCTTAAAATTATTGGGAATGAAAGTTTGATACCTCCTTAGAGATTCAACAAATTAGGTTTGTACACCTAACTACTTACGATCTTTTAGACATGATTGGTCCAAGTGTCTAACTTTGAAGCTATGCACGACTTTGGGACAGATCAAGGTTGATAAAGAGTGATTTAATACCTTGTTTTCAACCTAAGAATCCATCTCCAAACTGATCTTACACCTCATGCTCCTTAGATAGTTCTAGAACCACCTAGGTGTCATTTTTCTATTAGGCCGTTTTGAGCAAGTTTGGTGTCCAGACCACTTGGCAACCTCCTGTATGTTTTTTACTCAAATTACATCTCATGGTGGAGGTGGCAGCATATCAGTCGTCCCCAATAAGACCTTACACATCATGGACACATGTTGGCCTTTAAAGCCATCTTTGTATCCAATGTCCTAACTGTCAAGCCAAGGGAGTGTCTTGGTGTCTCAAACACACAACTAAGCTTCTTATTAGACACCTAATTCTTGGATTACTCCATATATAAGGTATAGGTTGAGTTCATTTCCAAGGCGCACCAAAATCTCTCTAAAATCTCACTTAAACCTAAACTAGTCCGCAAGAGTTCTTAAGGCTTAGCTTTCGGGAACCAAGTCAGCTAAGTCAAGGTAAGTTTGGCCATATTAAGTAGCCAATGGTTAGGTTAATATTTAAATTATGATTTGAATTAATATCCCACAGAGGTTTAGGTTTTGTACTTAGCCATTTTCCGCTTACCGTTATAATGCTCGATTTTCAGTAGAATTATCTTACATGGTTATTAGGTTGATTTGACTAGTGGATTATTAAGCCGTTATAATGCCCAATTTTTGGTATAATTATACTTACATTCTTAGTAGGTTTAATTACTTAGTTAATTGATTAAGTCGTTGTAATGCCCGATTTTCGATAGAATTATACGTACATGATTATTAGGCTAAATTGATTAATCTATTATTAGGCCGTTATAATGCTCACTTATTTATTTTATTATTTGGTTGATTGGCTTAATACTTGACTAAAATAGACGTGCTAGGGATGCACGTTGATTATTGTGATGATTATCGAATATGCATATGTTAGTATTGCATGTTAGGTTTGGTGATGAGTAATGATTATGCACGATTGTCTTAGTAGTGTTATTACATGTTAGAAATGTTAATGCAGGGTAGGCATTATATGATTGTTGATTATACTCATGTTGATGATTATGTATGAGATTGTGTAATTAACACGTTAAATATAAAAATGAGATTTTGGGGTAGGAGTGTTATGTCCTCAGGGTTCGGTTAGTGAAGTTGCGAGAGAATGCACTCATAACCGGATCGAGTGACATAAGTTTCCTACTCGCCATGATTTGGTTAGTGGATTGTAGTGTGTCTACCTTCCATAATCGATGGTGGTAGTTGATGTCTGATCTCCATTTTCTCGGGACGGTTAGCGACCCTCCCGAGACCTGCATAAAGATGCAATGATTGGCTCCATGAGTGAGATGGTTGGGGCCTGATAGAGTAGGAACCTACTCTGGCCTGTGTGGTAGATATGTGGCTTGGTTCATCGCCTTGGGTCAAAATATTGTCGAATTATAAGTGATAACATTTAAAAATGTAAAGTGTATAAAGGCAACCCC
>OVBE01004173.1:0-24698 GCA_900406425.1 Iberis pinnata | reverse complement strand
GGTTCTTCTCCCTTAAACATTCAGATTCAACATAATCTCTTATGTATTATATTTAACAAAGAAACTATGGATCTCTTTAATCAAGACAGATTCTCATGACTTTTAAGCTTATGAAAGAAAATAAATCAAGGTTCTTTCTTGATTTTAAAGAAGGGTTTTGTCCCTTGAGTATTTGGATACATCATGAGCTTGGATTCAATAAGAACAAAGCTTTCATGGTTCTCTTCCCTTTTTGGATTCATCATGAAACTTGGACTCACAAGAGACAAGCTTTCATGGATCTCTTCTCTAAAGAGATGCAAGAAGATGATTCGTCAAGCCCTTTCACTTCCACCCATAAGGGCAAAGTCCCACTTGTAAACAAGCTTTAAAGAACTTGGTTCCTCTTTCTTATATCTCAAAACCGAATGAAAACATTAAAAACAGAAGCTTTTAGCTTCAAAACAGGTTTTCAAACACTTTTAAACCGATTAAAAAGAACAAAGTTTGAAGCATTAAGCTTCAAACTCATGAAAAACAGATTTGACAAAAAACAGAAGCTGTTTTGCTTCAAAACAGATTTCAAAGCCTTGAAAATGGCTTAAACAAGGATCTAAGCTTCAAATCTTTTCTCTAGTCTTATAACATAGAATCAATGCTTCAAGAACATTGAAGGACATAGAGGGAAGAAGCTTATAAACCCAAACTTTAAAACCATAAGCTTTTAACTTCAAAACAGATTTTAAAGAGACTTAGAGCTCTAAAACCGACTCAAACAAGGATGGATCTTCAAGTTCTCTTCAAGCCTTCAAAAACAAAAGCAAATGCTTCAAAACAGAATGGCTATGAGCAAGAAGCTTTACCAAAACGTTTTTGACCGATTAAACTCTTAAAAATAGATTCAAAAGCTCAAAGAAACCATTTTTGACCGATTAAACTTTGAAAAACCGATTAAAAACATAAAACTAAACCAAATGAACCATAAAATTTGGAAGATTGAGAGGTTCAAGAGCTTATGCTCTGATACCATGTTGAGTTTTGAGAGTTTATCTCATGTAGAATGGAGGAGAATGATCGAGAATATCTTTGGACAGATTTGAGAGTGAGAGTATTTGAGAGTATTAGTGAGAATGTTGAGAATATTTAAGAGAGAATTTGAGTATATTGAAGAAGGATTATTCCTCCCAAACTTAAAATTAGCCTTATGCTCATATTTATAGAGTTTACAAGACATGAAATCCCTAAAATCCTTAAACATTTCGCCTCAAATAACATTGAAAGTTGAGGGACTTAAATTGCAATTTGTGTGAGGGACTAAGTTTCAATTGTTTGAATGTTCTTGCTTTTGCATTTGCTTTTGCTTTTGTTTTTGCTTTTGCTTTTGCTTTTGGGACCAAAGGGAGAAACCTTATCCAAAAATGAATCTAACCAAATTTATGGCTTTGTTNCCCCCCCCTTTCTTGCACTTCCTGAAGACTTCCTGAAGTTTCCTGAATGTGGGAGTACTGATTTTGCACATAGTCTTTATTTTGCCTCAAAGTTTGCACAAGAGATCTTTAAGTGTATTCTGGATTGTACTAATTTTGCACATCCAGAATACACAAGATTCGTACATCCCATAATCGTGTCTTGGCTTCATGTCTTGAGTTTCTGAACTTTGTGTACTGATTTTGCACATCTTCATAACTTGCCCTAATTTTGCACATCTTCTCAAAAGTGCCTCAGGATCTTTGGATTTGATGAGATCTTCATCTTCTTCAAATGAGATCTTCATTTTATCACTCCCCCTCAAGCTTAACTTAATGGAAATGGGTTAAGCTTGGAATCAAGAAGATCTACCTCATTAAAAACCTTAGTGAAGAAAACCTCATGGGATAAACTCCACTAAGGGAAAAAGAGTATAGACCCTCAAGATTAGGGGTTCTTCATTTCTATAATGGCTGCAATACATATTGGCAACAATCCCATTTTTTCACGAGAGAAAAAAATATATAGAGATGGACTGTCATTCAGTTCGGGAGAAGGTTGTTCTTGGCATTCTTAAGCTACTTCATGTGAGAATTGATTGTCAAGTCACAGACATATTGACAAAGCCATTATATCCAGCTCAACTTATAAATCTTTTATGCAATCTTGGAGTTTCAAGTCCTTACACTCAAGCTTGAGGGGGACCTATTAGTGTGTTAACAGTTTCTGTTAAAAGTCTGTTAACATCACTTTGTTTTCAGTTTACTCTGTTCCAGAGGTTGTTAAGTTAGTTAAGTCTCTATTGAGCTTATATATACATCGTAATCAATCATTAAATGGTTAATGAGAATCTTTACATCTTATATAGTTCTAATACAGTATACAAACTCCATCAAATATATGGTCTCGCCAAGATCAGTTCATCTTACAGCTACTCATTGGATACTTTGTTATCTCAACAATATTACAGGACATAAGCATCTTACATGATTTCTTATTACAACATGAACAAAATCCATTTAGAATATTTTCTTTTAAGATTTATAACTTTCTTGGACGACCATGTTGCCTTTTTTTGGTGGTTGAGCAGCGGCAGCATTAGAACCGTTTTTCTTATTGTGACTTTCTTTTTCCAAATGGTACATCTTGGAACACGTCCATTACGTGTAAGCTTTTCTTTAATTGTAGACTCATAAGGACCATTTTTCATAGCATAGCTATTAGGCCTACCTTTTCTATGTTTAAGAGGAGGTGGTAAAATAGGCAGTCTCCCGAGCCTTGGCCACAGTTTCATGCCCTAAACTGGTCTGATACCCCTAGTATACAACTGTCTCCACTTTGTAGTCAAATAATAATCATACACAAAATCATCAACATGAAGTTTTGTTGTAGTTATGACACACATAGGATAAACTACCACAAAACGTAAACACGAAACAACACAATTGGTCACTAATTTTATCATAAAACTTCTTAAAGATTCCCCAACTGTCTAAATCACCATGAGATAATATTAATCAAAACTATATACCAAAATAATGTGATGAATCATTTTGCAGAAAATATAAAAACAAAGGAAGTGTAAGAAGATTATAAATACATTGAATTGAAACAAAGGGAGATTGAGAAGTATACCATAGCTCTCTAGTCCAAGGTGGTTCATTTGGCGGAGGTTTACTCCATAGTGCTTTATTCGCTGGAGCTTCACTCTGAAAATTTTAATATTCTGTCGGATTCAATGTCACAAGGAACCGTACTCGTCGAAGGTAACAATAGTGGTGAACCACTCGACGATGGCAAAGCATCTAGTGGGAAGGCTCACAAGCAATACTTAATTTTATGTCTCAGGCCATTGTTCACCATTGTAAAAATTTGGATCTTCTTTTTACTAGGGTTGTGGTAATTTTTTATAATAATTTTTTACTAATCTCACTTAACGTTATTTAAGTGTCCTGTTAAAAATTTGAAACGTTGACTAAAGTTAATCATTAATTTATCAAATCAACTCATTGTTGAAGAATTATTTTGTTAAGTGGAAACTTGAAGAATGAATCTGCTAATTTTTGTAGTTGGGATTTAAATGTGTGTTTTCCCCTTTATTCCTTCCATTTTGGGGAAAGATATTTGAATTTATTTATTATAACTACTCAACCTCATTTTAAGATTTAACATTATAGCACTTATGGACGTAGCTTTTAACTAGTTCAGACAATTAAAAACAAAAAGTTTGTTTCATTCTCTCTCTCAAAGTACACACTTTCGAAATTATAACATCCAAAATGGTTTGTGTAGATGCAGAAGAATTGTTGAGTCAAGAACAAGTGGAGTTTCAAAGTCAGAAAGAAGCGGGAGCGGTGATTCTAAGAAAATGTGCTGGCTGAAGACAAAAATGGAATGTTTTCATGATTTAAAAGAAGAAAAGATATTTTAGGAATATGTGAGAAAAGGAATTCGAATAATAAAAAAAGAAATGACAAGTAGGGTTTGGTTTGAGTATTTAAGTGGCAAAAAAGTTTGGAAGAACTTCAAGACTTTTGAGCCTATTTACGGGTTTAGGATTTTAAGTGAGAATTGCTTATTCAAGAGTGTGTGAGAGATCTTGGAGTAGAGACAGGTTCGAGTTTTTCTCTAGATCGTACAAGTGTATTGTCGAATCTCTTGTGGTACAATAACATAAATAATTCTTGTATTTTGTGTTTGAGAACACTTGGAATAAAAGTGTTGGTTTGTGGAATTTTGTGTTCTCTATTTTTTCAATTGGTAGCAGAGCAGGCATCTGAGGAAGGAATCTGTATCTTTCACAAAAAAGTGAAGATCATGTGACAAGTAATAGACAATACTCAACTTCCAATGACCCGACCGTTGCTACTGGATCCTGATAGTTTCGGATGGTGGAAAGTCCAAATTCGAGAACTCCTCAAAGGCATGGATGACGAAGCATGGACTGTTGTCGCGTCAAGATGGACTACACCACATATGAAAAATGAAAAGGGTGACTGGGTCGAAAGAGAATCGAGGGAATGGAATGATGCAGAGAAACTTAAGTCAAAATACAATTCCTAGCCACTGTCAACCATCTGGTGTTCACTTACCAAGGATCAATTCAAGCGTGTTCAATGATGCAAGACTGCAAAATAATAAGCATGGGATATCCTTCAAGCAACATACGAAGGCACTGATGATGTAAGGCGTTCCCGGGTAGATCTTCTTGCCCCTGAGTTCAAAAGAATAAAGATGAGGGAATATGAGAGTATTTAGGAATTCAGTGGGAGTTGTCATCCATTGGGAATGCATCAGGAGTGTTGGGGAAAACATACCAGGATAAGAAGTTGGTAAAAAAAATTCCAAAGGTGTTTACAAAGCCAGTATCAATCTCACAAACCAGCACTACAAGTTGCAAAAAATTCTGATGAAATTCCCTTTGAACAAGTTGTTGGTATGATGCAAGCCAAAGAACTTGAAATCAAACAAAAGGAATCCAAAAAGAAAAGTGGTGTTGCGTTCATAGCCTCAGAACAACCGACATCAGAGTCACTAGAAGATATTGTTAGCCTCATTGTTAAGAAATATTTCAATAAATACGATAAAGGACAAAGACGTGAGGTCCCAAACATGAGCAGGTCTGAGAAAAACACTGACAATGACAGAGGATATTGTAGAAATGACAACCACGCTAATAGCGATAGAGGATATCGGATAAATGATGTTCAGTGACATGAATGTAAAGGTTTTGGACATTTCAAAGCATATTGCCCAAATCTTAAGAAAAAATAAATAATAAAGTGTTTTGAATGCAAAGAGTATGATCATCTGAAGTCTGAATCTGTTAACCTACAGAAACGGAAAGAAAAATCCTTTGTGAGCTAAGACGATGATAGCGAAGACACCGAGTCTGATGATGAAAATGAAGAAGAGATGCTCAATCTTGTGGCCTTTGTTGGTATCATTGAAGAAGATTCAGGGTCTGACTCTAACTGTGAAGTGTCTCTGGTGGAAGAGAACAAAATCATATGTGACAACCTGGTGCTCCTCAGAACACAAAATATAGAACTGACACAAGAGAATCAAACATTAGTTGAAGTGGTTGAGATTCTAAGAACTGAACTGCAAGCAAAAAAAGGAAAAACATAGTTGTTACAACATCAACTACATGTGCAGTTGAAACGAGTCAAGATGCTATCAAAAGGAGCTAAGGATCTTGATAAGCTCCTCACATTGGGATGATCTGGCAGAGTCAACTAAGAACTCGACTATTAAGGAGTATCTGGTGTTACAACCACCTTTGTAAAATCAACAGATGGTCATGACAAGGAGGAATTTGGACCTAAAATAGTTGAGAAACAGAGAGGTGAAGGCTTAGGGATGAAAGTTATGTCTCATCAAACCCAGCAACATAGAAGGAAGGCAACTTCTAGACCTCGCAAGCCATGTACAGACTGCAGAGAATTTGGGCATGTCAAAGCAGAGTGTTACTGGTGGGATGACATAATCTTTCAAGTCCTCCATAAACGAGAGTACCATATTGACAAACGTTACAAGGACACAGTCTGGGTGCGAAAGGAATTTCTGTATTGTTACTCAGCTTTAAGTACTGAGATAAAATAGGAGGTAGAATAAGGTGGTGCCTGGTATTTTGACAGTGGATGCTCTAGGCACATGACTGGTAAAACTGAAGTCCTTGAAGGTTTTGAGGTAGAAAACATTGGAAAGGTCACATTTGGTGGGGGAGCAAAAGGAAAGATTAGAGGACAAGGGGATACATGTGGACAAAGTAATCCAAAACTTCAAAATGTTTATTTGGTGGAAGGGTTGATAGAAAATTTAATTAGCATCAGTCAACTATGTGATGAGGACTAGCTATGACATTGACCAAGAAACAATGTCAAGCTATTGATGAATCATGTGATGTGAAACTTCATGGAATAAGAATAGGCATCAATTTCTATATGTGGAAACCAACAGAGAGATGTCTCACAGCCATAGTTTCCACCTAACTAGACATTTGGCACCGAAAGCTGGGGCATGTGAATGTCAGAACATTGGTCAAATTAGCCAACCATGAACTAGTTTAAAGACTGCCTAAGCTGAAAGGAGATTATAAGTTTGTGTGTGGTCCATGCTCACAAGGTAAACAAATCAAAGCGCATCATCCAAAAGTGTCTGAAATCACCACAAAGAGTCTGTTGGATCTTGTACACATGGATTTGATGGGACCAATCCAAGTTGAAAGCATTATAGGAAAAAGATATATCTTTGTACTAGTTGACGACTTCACAAGATACACCTGGGTGAGGTTCTTGAGGGGGAAATCAGAGACCATAGAAAGCTTCAGAATTCAAGCATTACAACTGAAGAATGAGAAATGGGGTATTAAAACCATCAGAAGTGATCAAGTTGGTGAATTTCAAAATGAAGCCTTTGAAAAATTCTGTACAGACCAAGTCATCACATATCAATTGTCAGCAGCAAGGACACCTCAACAAAATTGAGTAATTGAGCGAAGAATAGGACATTATAGGAAATAGCCAAAGCCATGTTACATGCCAACAGAGTGGCTAAACACTTCTGGGATGAAGCTGTGAGCACGACATGCTACATCATAAACATGGTGTATGTCAAAAAAGTCACAATGACCACACCTTATGAACTTTGGAAAGGAAAACCACCCAATGTGAGTTACTTTCATTTATTTGGGTGCGTCTGCTATATACTCAATGAAAAGAATCAACTTTGCAAGTTTGATGTAAGAAGTGATGAAGGGATCTTTCTGGTGTACTTTGTTGTAAGCACAACATATAAAGTCTTCAATAAAAGAACCAAGGTCGTGATGGAAACTGTGAATGTTTTCTTTGACTATCTTCAACACCTCACTAAAGGCATCACCAGCCTAGATTTTTCTGTTTCAAGTCAGCAAAAGACACAAGGCTTCTCACAAATGGAAGGGATGGTAGAAACAAAAGAAGAAGAGGTAGAAGAAGAGGAACAAATGTTGAATCAAGCAAGTTTATATAGAAATCATTTAGAAAGAGATGTTATTGGGAATGTCACAGATGGCCGAACAACCAGGAAAAAGAAGATCAACTTTTGAAAAATGGTTGGCTACTCTTGTTTTGTATCCATGATTGAACCCAAGTCACACAAAGAAGCTTTGGAGGATGAGTACTAGATTGGTTCAATGAAACAAGAACTAGAACAACTTGAACGAAGAAATGTGTGGGTGTTGGTTCCTAGACCTGAAAACATCAATATTGTGGGCATAAGTGGATCTTCAAGAAAAAGATAGATGTAACAGGACATGTGGTTTGAAACTAGGAAAGACTCGGTAGCACATGGATACTCCCAAGTAGAAGGAATTAATTTTAATGAAACCTTTGCTCTAGTGGCTCGACTAGAATCAATCAAATTCTTGCATGGTATGGCATTTGTTATGAGTTTCAAGCTCCACCAAATGGATGTTAAGAGTGAATTTTGAATGGTGTCATTCAAGAGGAAGTATATGCGGAACAACCTAAGGGCTTTGAAGATTATGACCATCATGAGTATGTTTACTTGCTTAAAAAGGTCCTGTATGGATTGAAACAAGCTCCAAGAGCTTGGTATGAGAGACTGACCATCTTTTTGTTGGAACAAGGTTATATGTGTAGGAGTGTAGACAAGACTCTGTTTCACTATAACAAAGACCAAAACTTCTTAGTTGTTCATATCTATGTGGATAGCATTGTGTTTGGATTCGCCAATGATTCTCTTGTTGATGATTTTGTTGGACGCATGAAACAAGAATTCGAAATGAGTATGTGTAGAGAACTAATTTACTTTCTTGGTTAGCTGGTACAAAAAAAGAAGGATGAGATCTTCATATCTCACAGCACATATGCCAAGAATCTTGTGACACGCTTTGGGATGAATTCATGTAAAACAACAAAAACGCTTATGGGTACCACATGCAAACTCTCTAAAGATGAGGAAGGAGAAGATGTTGATCAGACGCTTTATCAAGGGATGATTGGGAGTCTGCTATATCTCATAGCAAGTCGATCAGACATTAGCCTGAGTGTTGGTGTGTGTGTGCTAGATATCAAGCACAGCCCAAGTTGTCACATTTAAAAGCATTGAAGAGAGTAGTGAAGTATGTAAAAGGAACAATCAACGTAGGTTTGTATTACACCAGAGATAGCAACCCTAATCTAGCTGGATATTGTGATGATGATTGGACTGGGAGTCTAGATGATTGACGCATCACTGGTGGGGGAGTATTCTTTCTGGGAAACAACCTGATATCGTGCCTGAGTAGAAAACAGAACAATGTGTCTCTGTTAACCGCAAAAGCTGAGTACATTGCTCTTGGGAGTTGCTGCACACAATTGTTGTAGATAAAACATATGAATAATGATTATGGGTATGTTAGTGGACCAATGCTGATACAATGGGACAACCATAATGCATTAAACATCTCCAAGAACCATGTGCAACACTCAAGAACTAAACACATCGACATAAGGCACCATTTATTCGATAATTGGTAGAAGATAAGATTGTGGTAGTGGATCATGTGAGCACATAATTTCAATTAGCTGACATATTCACCAAACCACTTGACTTCGATAGATTTGTCAATCTACGCAAATCTATTGGTGTCTATCATCTCTCTCCAGTTGTTATGACAAATGGGAGTTTGATGAGGGAGCTCAACTTGATAGGTATATTGTTACTGCTTTGATATAAAGTAAAAAAAGCTACATGTCATGTCGTCACATGTGAGCACACGTACAACTGAATGCATCTTAAGAAGGTTAAAGATTTGAGGTTATATTTTCAACCAAAAATAAACTAAAATGTGGTTGAGAGTCAGACAATTCACATGAAGATGCTCTATCCATCACTACCCAAAGAAAACTCCAGCTGCCTTGTGATCATTCGGAAGGTTGAAAACGTTGTTCCTCACTGGATAAAGGCATGCTAGTGTGCAAGACTAGTCACAATTACTTCACATCACTGATTTTGCTATATGGCTCTTCACACACTCTCATCTCGTCTAACACAGCCAATTCAGAGTGGTTTGGTATATATTTATGTTGTGCAAAATAATACATGCTCTTAATTGATCCTTACCCTTTTTATTTTTTTTATCTATAATCTGGTATTTTCTATGTGGCTGCCTAATGTTATTCAATGTGTGTGATCTCATGTTCTCTTGGAGATGAACATATACATGTCAGTGTATTAGGATTGGGCCATCTTCTCATATCTGTAGACATTGCATAAGTGGTTCTAAGCTCAATAGGCCCATTCGGTGATTTCACTCACATAAGAGGTTGGCGGGAGTGTATCCTTTGGCTTATCTATGGTTGCACAGGGAGCACATCGCTTCAAAGAAAATAACTTCTTCTCTCTTCTCTTGCAATCGGCACTCTGTCTTCATCATGAATCATATATTCTCAGGGCTTTCTCGCCTTGTCAATCGTTCTCTAACATCATAGTTTTTTGACTCTGTCTCTCGAAGTCCATCTGCCCCATTTGTGCCCATGACTGATGACGTTCCGCCTTATCAAAGGTTCACTAGTTATTTTCTCTCCTTCTTTCTGGTTCTACGCACAAACTCACCATTACCGGACTTGTCTCACATTGTGTCTTCGTCTTCTTTTTCAGTTCATGCATTTAATACAGCAAGTGGTACAGATTTTGAGAGGTTGGCAACATAGATTCTAGTGCATACAATGTCGGCTCTGACATCTCACCCCAAGCGTCGCATTACAGTTCAAGGCCAAACTTTTTGCTAGACTCGTCCCTGTACACGTCCTGCATCTCAAGCACCACCACCCGTATTGACTCAACTCGATTTTTCTCAGTGTTGGCCGAAAAAATATGATTTATTTGCTACTATCTCTCTGCTGGAAGAGAAAAAAGTTGATATCATTGTTTTTCCTGCGCACATTGAACCACTCCTTCACACTTTTGGCTATTTGGACAAAATTGTTGGTCTTCCGGATTTTGTGCGCCATGTTGTTTGGGAGTTCTGGGCACATGTACCGTCGAAATGAACCAATCTGACATCAATTTTTGTATGGATTCGTGGTCACTCCTATGCCTTCTCTTCCATTCACATTAACCAGACTTTGGGCGTCGTTGATCTTGATGATCGTGCTGGTTGTGTTATACCTTCTTCGGCATACTTGAATATCACTCATTTTTCACCTGACAAGGAAGCAGTGTACAAGATTTTCTGCTATAATTGGCTTCCAACTAAGAATGCTACATACATGATCCCTCTCAAGCACAATTCATCTATCGCATCTTTCATGGTATTCCCATTGATTTTTCGCGTCTGGTGTACCAACAGGTTCTGAATCGGGGAGGCTGCTAGTAAATTCTATATGCCATTTCCATCATTTCTCTTTCAGCTTCTACAACATCAGCGACTTGTAAGTCTCACACTTATCGAACACATTGAAGCTCTGCCTATTTATCGCATTGATCCTCGTTTGGGGACTCCCTCTGGAAATCCTAACTCGCTTCTCAGGTAGTGATTCAGGTTGTTCGTGTCCTCCAACGGGCACTTGACACAAGTAAGTTTCTCTGTCTCTCTTGCTCAATGTTGAATTGGTTTTTTTACTGAGTTATGCTACCAAATAAGGGAAATTCAGGAGGAACAGGAACCGCACCCAGATGATGCAAAACACTAATCGTACCAAGAAGCACACAAGCTCTTATTTTGTTCACTCTGGTTTTCTTTGTTAAATATGCTTAACTTGCATGTCAGGAGTCTTGATTGTTATCTTTTGAACTCATTGATTTGCTGTAAACCTGAACATGATTACCTGTGTTTAAGGTTGCTGACATTTTGTGTTGCAATGAGTATCTATTTAGAGTTAGTTTGCAAGTGCTTGTGTTGTGTGTGGTGTGTGTTTTTGCTATTTCACAGTTCGTCAAGTGAAGTGCTTAGTTATCAAACTCAATCAAAAAGGAAGAGATTGTAGATGCAGAAGAATTACTGGTTCAAGAACAAGTGGAGTTTCAAAGTCAGAAAGGAGCAAGGACAGTGATTCTAAGAAGAATTGATGTGCTGGATGAAGTCAAAAATGGAATGTTGTCAAGATTCAAAAGAAAAAAAAAAAGAGATTTCGGGAATATGTGAGAAAAGGAAATCAAATCAAAAGAAAAATGGGAAATGATCTAAGCTGCATTGAATCGGAAGCAGAAGCGTGGAAGCAGAAGCGTGGAAGCAGAAGCGTGGAAGCAGAAGCATGGAAGCGGAAGCATTTGGAATCGCGAAAGCGGATTTTCTTTTTTAAAAAATGGGTATATATATATATATATATATATACACACACACATATATATATATATATGTATAATATAAAAAATTAAGAATAAAATTTCAGTTAAAATAATAATCTATTGGATGAGTACCTTTTTTAAAAAACAAAGCTAAAATGTTAAAATAATATTTACCACATATATATATANTTTTGTGTAAGAATAAATAAATTATTCAAAATATATTTTCAATAAAAATGGTACAAAATATATCAAGCAAATAATCATCATATTGTAATTATTTTGGTTGTGGTCTTTTAAATCGTGAAAATAAAAATAGATAATTATAAGTTTAAAAGAAGAAAAAAATATCATTGCTTATGTTTTCAAGATTTATTATTGTAACTGTTGTAAAAATAAAATTTAAAATATATAGAGTTTTCCATTTTTTATTTATTGCGATTCTAATTATGGATTCGAAGCTTCCAAAACGCTTCCAATACAGAAATCGCCGCTTCCAAAACGCTTCCAAATCGAATATTTTTGGAATCGCGCTTCCACGGCGCTTCCTCGCGCTTCCAGAAGCTTCCGATTCCGATTATGATTCCGAAGCGAGAAACGGACCTCCAATGAAGCTTCTGTTTAACATAGGAAATGAGAAATAGGATTTGGTGTGAGTACCTAAGTGGAAAAAGCTTGGAAGAACTTCAAGACTTTTGAGCCGGTTCCTGAGTTTAGGATTTTAAGTGAGAATTTCTTATTCGAGAGTCGGTGAGAGATCTTGGGTAGAGACAAGTTCAGATTTTTCTCTAGATCGTATAAGTGTATTGTCGAATAGCTTGTGGTACAAGAACATAAATAAATCTAGTATTTTGTGTTTGAGAAATCTTGGAATAAAAGTGTTGGTATGTGAAATTTAGTGTTCTCCGATTTTTTTTTAAGTTTAATATGATACCAACAAAATGCTACAAAATGTTATTGTGATTTATTTTTCTTCATAATAATTGGTATTGCTAAAGTTTTTTTTTTTGTTAAAATAATTGGTATTGCTAAAGTTCAACTCCACTAAACGAGGATCCATTTTTTTCATTGGCTNATGCTACAAAATGTTATTGTGATTTATTTTTCTTCATAATAATTGGTATTGCTAAAGTTCAACTCCACTAAACGAGGATCCATTTTTTTCATTGGCTTGTGCCGAGACCGGCCACGGCGGCAACGTGTGTTCTTGCCAACGCCTCGTATCCCATTAGTAATTCATCAAAAGAAATATAACATCGCAACTTTGTAAAATTTTCGGCATTTTCAAAGTTTTTTTTATTTTATTAATAAGGTATAATCTTCCGCAATAAATCAAAATAAGGGATGTACTAACTAATCTAAGCTTTATAATAGTTATTAATAACAATATATTATTAGAATGTTGATGACAATAAAAAAAACAGGTTCAATGAATTGTTTTTTTAACAAGGTCATGTGTTTAGGATTTTGCAATAAATTAGTATAAATAGTCTTGGTTCGAGAATAGTAATTGTAATTTTGGAAGTTGCCTCAGAGCAACTCTCCTTTCAATCTTTACGGAATGTAAATTTACAATCTTATGTTTTTGGTGACAGTTCATAGTTTTTTCTTCTTCGTTTTTTTTTTTTGTTTTTGCATATCGTTAAAGTTTTAATAAATATTTCATTATCTCAATTTTAATTTCACTTTCTCTTTCTAATTAAAGTTCGATTCTTATAGTTTTGGATTCTCCTATATATATATATATATAATATAGGACATTGGAAACATAACCTTGATTAATAGGGTGATTTTATAATTGGTGGTTGATTTAAACAGAGTTACGTTTATCATAAAACTAAATTAGCATTCTATTTAATTGTTGCTATTGCACTAGAAAGTGTATAGTTACAACTTACAAACATCTATATAAAGTAGGACATGGTAAGTGAGGCATACGAATAGATATGAACCATAAGAGTTCAAAACAAAATGGTGATAAATTTAGCAAAAACAACAAGTTATTGCGGAAACACGACAAAAGAAAGGGAAATCTAGAAAATGGATGTAATAAGAAGGCTTACAAAAGTAGAGAAAAGGTCTTACAAGGTCAAGAAAAAAAAAATACTACACTTAAAAGAGAGCTCAAGGTAAGATAGCGTCATTGATTTGATCACGAAGAGGAACAACTCTTGATCATTTTCTTCTTGTTTGAAAATCCTTTTTGTCGTCAACAAATAAAAATGTAAGGCAATTACATATGTTATATACTTAACTATTTATGTTTGTATACGTACCTTGACACGTTATTGGTTCTTCAATCGGCGAAACGTGTTCCCGTTCATTCATAGATTGAGAGAGAGAATAATTGCGGAAATTTCGTATTTATAGAAGCAAGTCAACACACACACCGACTTAGCTACATATATGCAATTTCTATTTCCATTTCTTTAATAAAGTAAACAAAAATTTAAATTAATTTAATTTTTATTATATAAACTTCTATATTCATTTTTTACATATATAAATTTGACAGGGAATCTGTCCATTGAAAAAACGCACACATATACTCAATTTTGATTCAAGCAAGAATCTCAATTTACTCTTTACATACACGAGGAAATCGACAAAATCAACGTTGAAAGTGTCACTATAATAGCAAATTCCTTTCCAACTCTCTCCTCGGGTTTTTTTTCTTCCACTTTTCTCCTTCTATATCTCTTCTAGTATGATACTTGCAGCGGGAGGACTTCTGAAGATGCAAGTTCTGGAATCAACGAACTAAATTAATCAGAAGCGTGTTGGAATCATAAGCGTGTTATAATTAATACGTTGACAGAATCAACCAGCTGACAGGATCATAGAGCTGATGATATCAATGAACATATTTATATATCACAGTGCGTGTGCTGGTGTGTCACAAAAGATCACTGTTAATAAACAGGGAGCTGAATGGGATCAGAAAGCTGATCAGAAAGCTGAGTGTGAACAATAACCTAAGTAGGAACAGAAGCTTGAAGAGAATTGTCTCAAGAAGATTTTACCAAGAAGATATTTGGTTGAGAATATTGTGNATATTTATATATCACAGTGCGTGTGCTGGTGTGTCACAAAAGATCACTGTTAATAAACAGGGAGCTGAATGGGATCAGAAAGCTGATCAGAAAGCTGAGTGTGAACAATAACCTAAGTTGGAACAGAAGCTTGAAGAGAATTGTCTCAAGAAGATTTTACCAAGAAGATATTTGGTTAAGAATATTGTGGAAGAAATAATACGCTCAAAGATCCCATTGGAAAAATAATATCTTATAAATATTCTTGGAGAAATAATATTTTAGAGATATTCTTGAAGAAATAATATCTTAGAGGCATTCTTGGAGATGCCTTAAAAAAACAGAATATTTAATATATTCTAGGAAGATTTTATTTGGAAGAGAATCTTAACGAAAAGATTATAAAAGATATCCTATTGAGAAANTTTACCAAGAAGATATTTGGTTGAGAATATTGTGGAAGAAATAATACGCTCAAAGATCCCATTGGAAAAATAATATCTTAGAAATATTCTTGGAGAAATAATATTTTAGAGATATTCTTGAAGAAATAATATCTTAGAGGCATTCTTGGAGATGCCTTAAAAAACAGAATATTTAATATATTCTGGGAAGATTTTATTTGGAAGAGAATCTTAACGAAAAGATTATAAAAGATATCCTATTGAGATTATCATGGAAGAAAATATACATTCGAAACATATCTTGGAGATGTTCTAAAAAAGAATAATATATTCTGAGAGATATGAATGAAAGTGGTGACGTGGCACATGATGCCGATGATATGGAACATCACGCTGAATGACGTGGCACAACAAGCTGCTGATGTGGCACAACGATTGGTTGACAAACATCAATCTAGGATTTGATGACATGGCTATGCATCAAGATCCTACAGATTTGTTGAGAAGAATAATCGTTGGAAGAAAGATTTTATTGTTGAAAACGAAATCTATGGAAGAAAGATTTTATTGTTGAAAAGGAAATCTTTGGAAGAAAAATATCCTTTTGGCGAGATTTTTTGGAGATCCTAAGAACTAGGTTTTTTCCATTAGTATATATAGATGAGAAGTTTGAGGCGTGCAACTTTCAACTCTTCCGAATCTATGGCGTCTGATGTGTTTCTTAAAGGCTGATGAAAACAGGAAGCTGATGAAAACAGGAAGCTGATGAAAGGAGTGTTCGTTCTACAGATCGATGTGGAACTAAAACAGTGGTTGGCTTCAAGCTGAGAGAAGGCTCAGGGTTGAGTAAAAGTGAACCATAGACTGAGAGAGTCATTCAGGGACAAAATAACAGGCTGTTGATAAACAGGGAGTTAGGTTTGTATAACATTGATTAAGTTGATTACTTAATAGATCTTTAGCTGTTTTTAGATCACTAGAAAATAATGATAGCATGGTAGGATGTTGAACCTTATGCAATTATATTTGTATTCTTGTTCTAGTGGATTTGTTTCTCGACAAGGTCCCGGGGATGTAGGGAAACCAAACATCATTAACAAATGTTTGTGTCTTGTTTTAATTCAGCACATGCGATCATCTATGCCTTTATTGCTTATACAAAAAATTAGTGCTGAATGAAACAGACGCATGTATGGAAACACACGCCTGATAAACAGCAACAAAAGGTTGCTGATAATAATGAGTAGGTTCTTCATACTTTCAATTGGTGAGATCTTGTGGAAAGCATGGAGAATCAACAATTTTGTTGTGGGATGATACAAGCATATGAATTACTGATAAAGAAAGGAAATCAGGCGATTGTGAAAAGAATGTTATCAGCTAATGATAAGTAAACTCTTCAGACACAGAGTAGTGATACACCTTCGCAGAATGCTAAAAATCAGTATCTTGAATGTCAATGATTTAGATAGTTTAAATCTGATTGCATATAAGTGTTATGAGTAAACATGGGTGTTGTTAGCTCGAATTGAGGTGCTAAACGAGTCGGAAAAGCAAAGGTTAAAGAATCAACTGTCTGAATAGTTAAAGAATATCAAGATGCTGACAAAAGGGACAAATACCTAAATATACTTATATCACATGGGAGAACAGACAATGATCAGTTTGGAGGAGATACCATTATGATTAAAGCAGTAAACAAGAGGGTGTTGTATGCTAGAATCACTATTTGGTCAAAAATAGTTGTTCGGAGATTTGAAGTAAGGTTTGTACTATATTGAGACTGTTTGTTAATTGGATCGGCTATCTGCCTTACGGATGCTCATTAATCTATTTGCACTTCATCGAGAAACTCTTATGTGCGTACGTCAAACTTAGATCATGTTCTATTGGCGACAACAGTATCATTTTGATGTGACAACAATTTGTTATGATCCTATTTTCATTATATGGACTTCATAAGGTTATCTATCAAGTTTTGAGTGCATGAGTAAATGTTTTAATACGTATCAGAGGTTTGGATCATGTCAATCCAATCAACAAGTTGAGGAACATGCCACTGAAAAGGAGTCAATTAGATGTTTGTTGATATCTATCAGATGGGTGATGAGAATCATATATTTGAATTGAACAGTCTGAATGGACGAGCTATTGATGAGCAAGTTGGTAAGTTCATATGACTTGTGAGATCTGTTTTTTCATAGTCAACATAGTGTTTATCAGAACTCAGCTCCACGAACACCACAACATAAAGGTGTCCTTAAGAGGAAAAACAGAACGTTGAAAGAGATGGCCAGAGCATATTGCATGGTAATCAAGTGGAAGAGCGTTTCTGTCTAAATCATTAAGTACAATATGTTATGTGATCAATCAGGTGTATGTACAAAAATGATCAATCAAAGCTCTACATAAGAAGTGGAAGAGAGATACACCAAGTGTGGTGTGCTTTTATGTGTTTGGGTGTGTTTGTTACATCTGTTATGATAAAGATCAGCTGGGGAAAACGGTTTTTCAGGAGAAATTCAGGTTGGGAAGAATTATCTGAGAAAAATAAATTGAATTCAAGCGTCTGATGGAGTGTTTGAATCAATAACGTATTTTCTGCAGTTTGTGTGTGTGATTGAACCTGAAACTCACATAAAAGCATTCATTGATTATCGTTGGGAAGTAACAATGCAGGAAGAATGGGATCAATTCAAGAAAAGTGATGTAGTTATAAAAGCCTGAGGAAGGAAATATTTGTTAAGGGTTGAACAAAGGGTTGTAAGGCTACAAGATTTGAGATCCAGGAATATATCAAATAGAATGATATGTTGTAAGAAAGATCAACCACCTGAGCATAAGGACGTTGGTGAATCTGCATTGATCAGGTTTAAATGAATCTTGAACACATTCAAGTTGTTGAACTGAAGGGGACAATCAAAAAGAAATAGGGTGGCTAGGACATTGTGCTCCAGAATGAAATATTTTATCTCTTCTATCTAACTCAGAAAAGTTTGCACGAGTAATCAGTTTCCTGTACACAGAAACAGGGTGATCTATTCAAACAGAAAATGAGACCATGCAAGGCGTGGTAAGAACATTGAATTGTGAAGTTAAAAATCATCCTGAGTACAACATGAGGGATCTAAAACTTAAGAGCTACGATGGTTCAACAAATGGTTGACTGTTTAACCTTTCATATGGACTTTGTGGAAAAACAGGATTCTGAGTTCATTCACCTGATTTTATTGTGAAATTCTTGGAGTTGGTTGTGGCTACTCTCAGGGTGGACGAAAGGTATTTGATATGGTAGGTTATCATGTTGCTCGGTTTGAGTCAATCACGTTTCTATTTATGGTGTACACTAGAGTGATCATCAAAGTGTTGTTTACAAGAAGAAGGGATAACTTGTCAAAAGTCTGGAGGAGCTACAGAATAACTCAAAAGAATTTCAAGAGCTTGAGTATTTTATATTGGCTACCAAAAGGGCAGTCAAGACAAGACATGTCTGAATGGAACAACTGCATGATGATTGTTCAGACCTTTGTAGATGGCATCCAAGTGTAGACTTGAGATGAGCATATGTGTTGAATTATCATACTTGAATAGTGGATAAATGGATGTTCAAGAATAAGGTTGATGAGCATGCTATAGTATTAAGGAACAGTGTTCAATTGATTGTACATGGATAACCTCATATCCAAGGTATCGATTTGATTACACGTTTGCTCATATTTCTTGTCTAAAAGCAATCATGTTCCTGTTTGAAATGACATCTACATTGAACTTCAGATTCCATCAAATGGGTGTCAAGAGTGATTTATGGAATGAGCTATTACAAAGAGAAGTGTAGAGAAATCAAAGGTGTCGAAGCTTATCAGCATCCTGAATTCGTATTCAAGCATAAACATGCAGTATATAGCTTGAAAAAGGAACCAAGAGCATGGTATGCAATGCTAACAAGTTTTCTGGTGAATCTGGGATATCAACAAGGAAGTATGAACAAGAGCTCACATGCTTTTTGTAAAAAAAAAACAAAGATTTGATTATCATTCAGGTGTATGAAGATGGTGTTATGGTTAGATTTACTAGTTAGCATCTTGCCTCCAGATTCGTGAAGAGCAAAACACATGCATTTAAGATAATTATGAGTGGAGATCTTACAGGTTTTTGGGGTTTGCAAGTCAAACAGATGGCTGAAGAAATCTTCCAAACATGCAATAAAGCCAAAACACCAATGAGGTAAAATGACTAACTTCTAGATAGTGAATTAGAAGAGGATTTCATTGAAGATTCATACAGAGATGCATAAAACATTGGTGATATATCTTATTCAACGATATGATTCCTGACTTAATAAGGAACATAAGAATGTTTAGATGTGTAAGTGCTATGGGACGTTGTTGCACATGTCCAGATGAAGTAAGTAGAAGATGATTATGAGTCCACATCTGAATGATCTAGTGTTGATGGTTTTAACCTAGTTATGCACTCAAGCAGGGGGAGAAAAATGTTGTTTTGAGGTTGTTTTTCACGCTTCTTGAGATGTCTCTTAGATGACAGATATGCATATGATAGCCTGGTTTTAGGGGGAGTAATCTCAATAGTCTGATAATTGGATCACTCTCCTGATGTATTCTATAACTTTTATCAATCTCCTGATGTATCTCATGATGTATTCTTCAACTCGGATCAGTCTCCTGATGTATCCTCTAACTCTTATCATTAGGCATGAGGTTAATGTCTTTTCCACATATGTCTCATTATCCTACAGAACATGATGCTTGAGTATCAAACTATGTTAAAAAGGGGGAGAGTATAATGAAATGTTGAAGTGATCAACTATCTGGATAAATGCAATCATGCATTGGAGTTGGAGATTACTAATGTTAGTAAGTTGGTTTCTACAACTCAGTCATCAAGGGGGAGATTGAGAGTTCATTGCTGAAAAGTTGAGAAACGCATCATACAAGATGTTGAAGATAATCAAACATCATGTTAGAAGTGTGATATCAGATATGATGCAAACACATAAATTCAAGACATGCCAGAAGCTTGATACTAGACAGGATATTGAAGAGTCATGAGATAGAATATTAGAAGTTGTATGCAACAGATACAATTGAAGATGTTGATCTTAAATATAGAAGTTGACAGCAATAACATTTCAAATAGATTGAAGACAAGCTGGTTCAACAGAGTATCCGTCAACACAATGAAAGATGTAGACTCAGAAGACTGATAGGATCACTGAGTTGATTGGATCGAGAAGCTGACTAAAGATGCAATAGTAAAGTGTCGTTGATTTAGAAAGGAGGAGATTAAAGATACAAGTTCTTGAATCAACAAATTGATTGAATCAGAAGCGTGTTGGAATCAGAAGCGTGTTGGAATTAGAAGCTTGTTATAATTAATACATTGACAAAATCAACCAGTTGAAGGGATCAGAGAGCTGGNTGGAATTAGAAGCTTGTTATAATTAATACATTGACAAAATCAACCAGTTGAAGGGATCGGAGAGCTGGTGATATCAGTGAACATATTTATGTATCACAGTGCATGTGCTGGTGTGTCACAAAAGATCACTGATGATAAATAGGGAGCTGAATGGGATCAGAAAGCTGAGTATGAACATAAAACTGAGTGGGAACAGAAGCTTGAAGAGAATCGTCTCAAGAAGATTTTACCAAGAAGATATTTGGCTAAGAATATTGTGGAAGAAATAATACGCTCAAAGATCTTATTGGAGAAATAATATCTTAGAGATATTCTTGAAGAAATAATATCTTAGAGGTATTCTTGGAGATGTCTTAAAAAACATAATATTTAATATATTATGAGAAGATTTTATTTGGAAGAGAATCTTAACGAAAAGATTATAAAAGATATTCTCTTGAGAAAATCATGGAAGGAAATATACTTTCGGAACGTATCTTGGAGATGTTCTAAAATAGAACATATGATATATTCTGGGAGATATGAAAGTGGTGACGTGGCACATGATGTCGATGATGTTGAATAGCACGCTGAATGACGTGGCACAATAAGCTTCTGATGTGGCACAACGATTGGTTGACAAACATCAATCTAGGATTTGATGACGTGGCTATGCATCAAAATCCTACAGGTTTGTTGAGAAGAATAATCTTTGGAAGAAAGATTTTATTGTTGAAAAGGAAATCTTTGGAAGAAAGATTTATTCTTGAAAAGGAAATCTTTGGAAGAAAGAATATCCTTTTGGTGAGATTTTTTGGAGATCCTAAGAACTAGGTTTTTTCCAATATATAGTTGAGGAGTTTGAGGTGTGCAGCTTTCAACTCTTCCTAATCTACTGCGTTTGATGTGTCTCTTCAAGGCTGACGAAAACAGGAAGCTGATGAAGGGAGCGTTCGTTCTACAGATCGATGTGGAACTAAAACAATGGTTAGGTTCAAGCTGAGGGAAGGCTCAGGGTTGAGTAAATGCCAACCATAGGCTGAGAGAGTCGTACGGGGACAAAATAACAAGTTGTTGATAAACAGGGAGTTAGGTTTGTGTAACACCGATTAAGTTGATTACTTAATAGATCTCTAGCTGTTTTTAGATCACTAGAAAAAATGGTAGCATGGTAGGATGTTGAACCTTATGCAATTATATTTTTATTATTGTTCTAGTAGATTTGCTTCTGGACAAGAATCCGGGGATGTAGGGAAACCGAACCTCGTTAACAAACGGTTGTGTCTTGTTTTAATTCAGCACATGCGATCATCTATGCCTTTATTCCTTATACAAAGAATTAGTGCTGAATGAAACAGACGCATGTATGAAAACACACGCCAGATAAACAGCAACAGAAGGTTGCTGATAATAATGAGTAGGTTCTTCATACTTTCAACTTCAAGCAAGATCAAAAGCTCCAGCATCTTGACCAGACTCTCGTGCACCAAAATCTGACCCCACCATCGATCCCAGCGGTGGCGGTGCTTCAAGAGACTTTAAACTATTGCCTAGATCCATTTTTCATATATAATCTACTCCTCTCAAATAACTGGTGTGAAGTGGATGAGAGAGGCATGACGAGGACGTTGGTGGAAGAGCTCTTCCCTGGTGCGGCATGGCCGATGAAATCTCGTACAAGAACTCACACAAGACCTTGCCACCTGGGTACGGTGGCTTTGCGTCAGTAGAACTAATTCAACTCCGACAGAATAAACTTTTGTCCCCTCCATATTGATCGATTACTCGGCTTGGAAATTTGCGGCGGCGGTTCAACTTCTACACCGATAACTCCTCCTTAACTCGACTGATATGTATGTGGGAGATGATCCCCGGTGTTGGTCGGGCTTTGTTTCAGCAGCTTCTAGCCGATGGTCAGAGCGATGGCCAACCAGATTCGTAGTATTTGGGCTGCGGCCAGTGGCGGATCCAGAAATAGATGTTACCTGATTAAAAAAATGTGTATAAAAAAATACTAATAATATATATAATACATACTATAATATAAAATACATATTAAAATTTATGAAAATTTTAACAAGTTGAAACATAAATTTATTAGTACTAAATTGTAATTTTTACTAATACTTTAAACTATGCTTAACAAAGACATACCATAATTAATCAACTTTTAGAAAATTAGTGGTTCAGTTTGAACCACTATGAACAAACCTAGGACCGCCTTTGGCTGCGGCAGTCGCATGAAGTCCTTATGTGTCTACAGTTTCATAGATTAGGATTTCCTGGTTAAAATTGGTTAAATGTTAAGTTGGTCGTCTCTAGTTTCCCTGCTCATTTATATCTTGTTTTGGTTTGGTTTTGTTTTTTGAATTTGGATTTGGTTTCAATGTGGCGTAACATGTGGGTTACTATATATATATAATCACTTTAAAAAACGTGTCACTATAAACATAATGCATCATTAAACATTCCGGCACAAAGCAGAAAAAACTAAACCCTTCTCTTTCATACCCGTTTTACGAGATAAAAACTTAGATTTAAGTTTTCCCTTGAATCGGCGCTGATGTCTCCTTCACCGCGGGTCGCCGTTTCCTTTCGCTTTTCAGTCTTACTCTCTGATTGTTTTTCTCCGATCGTCTGAGTGGTTGTGGTGCTTATCCTATCTCCAAGCTTCTCTATGGATGGATTTGGTGCGGCTCTCTCTAGCGAGGGGTGAACGCGGCAGTCGACTGGTGGCGATTTCTGGTTTGGTTGATCTCCTTCAGGATCAGGCGTTATATTCCCAGATCCAGCATTCTTTTTCATCTTGGAGGCGATTCAACCTCTTCCTAACTCCGTGGTTCTCTGCCTTCCCTGCGGTCTATTCAGCCAAATTCATCCTTGTCGGTGCTAGCCAGTTGCAGGCTCTTCCCTCTCGCAATTGAAGGTGAGGTTTAGATCTTCTTCCTTGCCTTTGTTTGGTTCGATAGTAATTATGTGGCTTTTGGTTTGTCACCATCTATGTTTCGGTCTTGATTTCTTGTTGGTTTGTTTTGGTAGTAGGTGGCACAGTTTTGGCTAGGGTGAGATTTCCTGGCCTTTACTTGGTCGTTTTTTTGTTAGGTAGAACTTTTTGGATGGATTCTTGCTTTAGGTTTTGTTATCTTCTCTTTTCGGTTCTGCGGTAGTGTTCCTGGTGCTCGGTTTGTCCCCTTGGTTCCTCTCTGGCTTTGTTCTAAGTGGTTCTCATTTGGTGAATTGCTTTATCCAGTTTGGTCCCGATCGCTCCTTGTCTCTACTTGTAAGTTCAGTTCGAGAAATTTTCATTCTGGCAAGCTTTCTTGGCGTTTCAACTGGTCTTGCTTTTCTCGACTAACTGTTTCCGAAGGTGTGATGGTATGACCCATCGGCTAGTGTATCTCGGTTCTTGTGTCTGCGTTGTCAGGGGTTGGTGGTGTTCGGGTTCCTTTTTCGTTTGAACGTAGAGTTTTTGGCTTTTCTTCTGTATTTTTTCATTTGGTTTGTTTTTGTCTAGTGTAAAGACCCGTATTTTCTACATCAATATTTTCGGTTTTATGTAATTATTCCCGATTATAAATTCTGAATATTATAATTATACGATATTGATAATTTTATTATTTCGTTTAATTAATATAGCGGACAGGTAAACCAAAACGAACCCGAAACCATAAATTAGAATCAAAATCAAATTTCCGATTTAATAAGAATCCCAATGGAAATTGGTTATTTAATTATTTCAAAAAATATTAGGCTAATGGATTTGATCTTGAGTTGAGATTTATTTTTGATTAAGGGAGGATGTTGGGCTTGATTTTGTTGAGGTTAAAGGAAGAAATACCTATGGTGGATTTAATCATGTTTGAGTTTTAAATTGGGCTCATATTTATCAAGTTAAGTTAAGATTGAATTGGGCTCAAAGTTAGCAATGTGAGTTGGGTTTGATTTTGCTAAGAAAGAAACTTGTCTTGGTTAGTCTTGCATGATCATGCACTAATGGAAGGTTAGACATGTGAGGTGTCTAAAGGAGAAGGGTTAGAGATTTGAGTTTGTTGTGTTGGCATCTAAAGGTGCAAGCAATGATTATGTCTAGGATTAGTTTAATCTAAATCTAAAATCAACATGC
>OVBE01004172.1:0-24700 GCA_900406425.1 Iberis pinnata | reverse complement strand
TATATAATTATTAATGTTTTCTTATAGTAAAAATAATTTGATTTATTTGATTAAAAACTAAACCATATTTGAAACTTGCGGATTCTATAAAAAACTTTCATACGGTGTATAAAAGATATCTAATATCCATCTATAAACTTTATCTCAGTTCGATTTATTCATTTTGAACATCCTTAAGTAGGGTGGACGTTCGGTTATTAGGTTCAGCTCGGATCAGTTTTTTTCGGTTCTGGTTCTTTCAACTCTTTCAAACTAGGATTATATAAGAACCATTACAAAAATTGGTTCGGTTTGGTTCTAGGTCGGTGCAGCTCAATTTGGATATAAAATATAAGAGTCACTTGAGAACCGAAATATTAGAGTTACGGTTCAGTTCAGATATTTTACCCAAAATACCTGAAAGAACCGAAAGAACCAAAAGTATCCAAAATATATGAAAACTAAATACCCTAAAGAACCTAAAGTACATGAAAGAACCGAAAATGTTCAATATATAAAACCGAAAATACCCAAAAGAACCAAAAATGCATAAAATAACTGAAAATAAAAACATCTAAAACTTATAAGAATGACATATATCCATGGTTCTTGGTATAAACACTTACCTTATAATTATGTTTTCTTTGATTCTTATCGGTTCTTTCGTTTCGAACCGATATCTATGGTTCTTGGTTAGTTAAATAAAAACTATACCATACCGAACCTATTTTTCGATTAGGTTTGGTTCGATTTTTCAGTTCAAGATATTTTTCCCACCCCTATCCCTAATCCTAGATAAATCATCACAATCACAACTGAAATTTAGTAGATTCATAGTTTTGAATAAACAAAAAAGACTAAATACGAGAAATCTTAACTATATATATATATATTATTTTAAAAATATTAGCCACAAATTAATTCTTCATGTTTTTACATACCTCTTATATATTATACCTTGTAGAAATATTTGATTGTTAAAAACTAAGAGGCAATAAAAATACCAAAATTTAATATAAAATGTTATTACAAAATTTATTTATAAAAGTATTGCTAAAAATAATTTTTTAGTATTAATAAATGTTCTTTTAAATCATTTAAAACTTTCTTAAACCTAGACCATAAATAAAATAAAAACTAAACATATAAAGCTTAAAAGTTAAATCCTAAATCTAAAAAATTAAATTCTAAATCATTTATAATATAATTCTAATTTCTTAATCGTAACTTGGAAAAAATTCTCATGATAAAGGTATTTTAAAAAAAGAAAACTAATTTATTTTCATTTTTTATTTTTGACACAAAAGAAAATAAACTTCATTATTATTACAATGAAACGATTTTATGTTTTTTTAATCATAAGAAGTAAACCTTATAGGCATAAGAAAAAATTTATCTTGCATCTCATCGCTGCTTTAGCTAGGCAGTTTGCCTCCATGTTCATTGTTCTTGGTTTATATATCAGTATGAAACATGTGAAAAACATGTTAAATGACCAAAAGCAATAAACTTCGATGCAAATACTGGTCATGATGACGATTTTTGAATCACTCCCTATAACTCTTTGGAATCGGTGACAAAGTGCGAGCATCGACGAACCTTTTCAACTAGACATGACATTGTCCACAAAAGGTTTAGGAGTTCCGTATGAAAAACTACAAAACCCCGACCATTCTAGAGAGACCAAGAAAAACTGTAGATCCATCAACATTATTTAAGGGGTTGTATGAAATATTGACTTTGGAAGGATTTATGTTAAAATGACAAATTCAGTGTTATTAAAATAAAAATTTAATTTTAAAAAATATTTTATGAAGGACATGATTGATTATTGCTGTAAAAGCTTTCTACAGCCAAATATAAATTTTCTAAAACTAAATATATTTTCACATCACTAAAGTGAAACCAATCAAGCGGTAAATTTCTTTTTTTTTCTCACAACTAAAATACTGAATTTTGTTTACTTTTGGTTGTAGAAATCCACTTTTCTCAAAGCACTTGTTTTTTTGCTTTCTCTAACTCCTCTCTTCTCTTTCCTTCTTTATTTATTTGTATATATATATATATATGTATATATATCGTATAAATATAATAACATAATTTTTTATTTTTATATCTCTCTAATTAATTCTATTTTTTCATGATTAACCTTTTTGTTATTTATTTTGTCTATATATGTATATATAAATCGTATAAATATAGTAATATAATGTGTTTATTTTTTTATTTCTCTCTAATTAAATCTAATTTTTCATGATTAATTTTTGAGGAATTCTTTCAAATACCATCAAAAGAAGTTTAAATTTCAAAAATATCACACACTCCCAAAAGTTTCAAAAATACCACACACTCCCAAATATTCCAAAAATACCACAAACTAAAAAGTGAATTTTTAATGGTTTAAAATTTAAGTTTTGGGTCTGGGTTCACTAATTAGAGTTTAGGGTTTAGTTTTGAAGGGGTGAGTTTGGTTTTGGAGGTTTAGGGTTTAAATTTAAAGTTTTAAAGCTATTTTAAATTTGTGGTATTTTTGGGACAAAAATAGTTTTGTGGTATTTTAAGAAAAAGTTATGGTATTTTTGGAACTTTTAGGAGTGTGTGGTATTTTTGAAAAATATCTAATTTTTATGGTATTTTTGAGAATGCTCCTTAACTTTTATTTATTTATTTTGTCTATATATATCGTATAAATATAATAATGTAATGTGTTTATATTTATATCTCTCTAATTAATTCTAATTTTTCATGATTAGCTTTTTTGTTATTTATTTTGTCCGCCAATGTTAATTTTTATAATTGAACACAAAATTTTGCAGCCAAAAATCTCACAGCAACAAAATCTAAAGCCACATCAACAAAACCTACAACCAAATTTCTACAGCAGAAAACCAAAAGCCACAACTGCAACAAATCGGACCTGAAATCCACTGTTATTGAATTAGTGATTTGAAAAAACCATCAAATTAATTGTTAATTAAAATTATTTTAAGTAGTGGATTTTGGTGATTTGATGGTATTTTAGTGAATACTCTTAGTTAAAAAATACAAAATCTTAAATAACATGGTTTTAGATGATATTGTAGAGAATTTTAAAACAAACAACTTTTCTAATTCACATAAAATCACATAAAAACTCATTAAAATCCAAATCACTTCAAATCATTTTAAATGTTTGTTTGAATACACCCTCCTAAAATTTAATCGAGACCACTAATAGTATTTTCCATCTTCCAAGATCCATCAACATAACAAATTACTTCATCAACCAAAATGGGTGAATTCTGTAAAAATATATTCTAACTATCCTTGTTGAAAAACAACTTGTATGATTTTTTCAGTTGGCCATTAGTGTGAGCAAAACACCACTCAGTAGCCTCCTTCGAAACCAATTCTAAAACATATATAGGATCCCATATCATGTTATCGAGATCAAATTATTTTTGACCTTTCAAATATACCATAATAACATGAATATAATAAAAAATCGTTTGTTTGACTGTCTCTCGGAGGACGTTGAGAGAAAATATAGCGTATATTCTCATAAATATTCGTATAATAAAAACACTAATTTATGAATGAGAACTAATTTTGTTATATTTTAAGCAACTTTCAAACTAAAACTAAAACGTAAAATAAAAAAATTCTTGTATGCTCGAAGCTCTTTGTCTATTTCAGATCAAAGATCGCTTTCTTTGAGTGTTTCGGTAACAATTGGTGTTTGTTCTTTATCAGTTTCTCGGCTTTTATTTTATACTTTTACTTGTATGTTGTTTCACTTGTCTCTTTTTTCAAACTTTTGACTTCAAAAATTTGTTTCTATTGGCTTAGTTTTCAGTATTTCTCCCGAATTTAATTTTGGGAGATTTGTTAAATTACTCTAAAAAATCATATATGTTGTCCTAATACATCTTTCCTTCTTTTATCCAATATTTCTCTAAAATAACCTTAACTGAAAGAAAAAAATATATAATTTTTTTTTTTTTAAGTGAAAAAAATAATAACAAGTTTTTATTGAGTTATATGATTGGTTCTAAACAATTTTTTTGAAAACAACAAATTTAAATTTTGTTTAAAAAAGTTGATCTACGGTTTGCAAAATGTATATTCTGAATTTTTCATTATTTCTACCACTAATAGATTGTAGATTCTATGACTTATCTATTGATCTACTATTTGGTAAAAACAACAACTACCACTTCTATATAATTCTTACAAAACTAGAATATATATTCTACCATTTGTTCTTTGCTCTACACGTTGTTGAAAACACTTTCCACCGTATTATCTACCAATCTTCTTCTTGTCTACTCTACGAAGAATACCCTATTCTACAGTTTTGAAAATCCTAAAATCTAGGAAATTCGGTTTGGAAATCTTTTCTTTAGATTTTGACCATGGCTATCTTCTTCTTCCTTTCACGCTCTCTCACGTTTTCTGGTTTTCAAAGAGAAAGTTGGAAATCATATTTCTCTTGTTCTTTATTAATCTTCATCTTGGTTAATATGATGCATGTATTTATAAGTTGTGGTGAATGGATATTGGAGGCTAATAATGGATGGAGCTTTGCTGTTGATGCAGAAAAATGTGGAAGACTAATTACATTGGAACCAAATACTACACTTAGTAAACTCAAGACAATGGTTGTGGAGGATTATGAAATCGGTGACAAAAATTGCAGTGTCGTGTTAAGTTTTTTTCCTGCTGAGATGATCAACACGGCTGCTACTGTTATTATCTCTAATGATCGCCAACTTAAAAATTTTGTTGCGTATGCGGAGAAGAAAGCATCAGCTCAGCTGTGTGTGACTTTTACACATACTCAGAAGAATAAACTCAACATTGGACAACATCAATGTAATTCAAACGCTGGAGATGATGTGACTCTAGTTGAGTCAAGGAATCAAATGAAACATGATAAATCTGAAGATGAAGTTCATGTTGGTGATAGTGATGATGTCGACAAGACTGAAGGTAGAACAAAGATGGTTTCGGTTTTCTCTGATGGATGCATTAAAAAAATCAATATTTTCAGAGCAAAAGAGTTCTCAAGGCTGCTATGGAAATCGGTGCAACGAAAAAGAACTTTGACTACAAGGTTGTAAAATCTGACAAAACGTTTTAATGTATACGATGTGCAGACAGTCTTTGTAACTGAAGTGTGCATGCAGTGTGCTTGGAGGGGTCTTCATATTTTGTTATCAGCAAGTATGTGGGTGATCATACATGTGGTCCATCGAGCCAAACAAAAGTAGGTAAGACAGCTTCGGCAAAGACAATTGGAAATCTGATCCTGCATAAGTATGAGGGTGTCAATGAAGGACCTAAACCGAGAGATGTCATGCTGATTATGCGTACTGAGTATGGGTGCGATATCTCTTATTCTTTAGCTTGGGATGCTCGTGAGTATGCCATCAATGTTGTAAGAGGCATACCAGAGAAGAGTTATGACAAAATTCCAAAATACTTGCACATGCTAAAAGAAGCAAATCCTGGTACGCACTGTCAGTATGAAATATATAACGATGGAAGATTCAGATTTCTATTTATTTCTTTCGGTCAGTCAGTAAGAGGGTTCTACAAAGCCATTCGTAAGGTCTTCATTGTTAATGAGACATTTTCGAAGAATAAATATAAAGGAGTTTTACTTGTTGCAAAAACTTTAGATGGAAACTCTAATTTGTATCCACTTGCATTTGGAGTTGTTGATTCAGAGAATGACCGTTCATGGGAGTGGTTTCATAGGAAATTGCAGATTGTTATTGCAGACGAGCTTGGTTTGGCATTTATATCAGATAGACATGGCTCAATAGAGAAAGCACTATCAAAAGTTTATCCTTTAGCTACTCATGGTATTGCATTCACCATTTGTTGAACAATGTGGTCACATTTTTCAAGGGAAAGGGTCTTGTTGGATTGGTGGCAAAGGCTTCAAAAGCATATAGAGTGCCAGCCTTTCAGAAACTCTTCACTGATATTTGCAAAATTAGTCCAGCCATCAGAAAGTATTTGATTGATGCAGATGTAAGAAAATGGGCGCGTTGTCAATTTCAAGGTTTCAGGTACGATATTAGAACTACAAACCCTGCTGAGTCGATAAATTCTGCATTGCGATCTCCTAGAGAATTTCCAGTTATTCCCTTGTTGGAAAGAATCAGAGAGATGTTAACATGATGGTTTTATCAACGTAAAATCCTAAGTTCAAAGCATACACGTCTCTTAACTGCTAAAGTGGAGAAAAATATTGATAGAAGGATTCAAAAGGGTAAAACATTTATTGTTTATCCAATTAGCAGCACCCAATTTCATGTGGTAGGCGACACTATTGACTGCACTGTTGATTTAGAGAGAAGAACTTGTTCATGTGGGAAGTATAACTTGTTAAAAATTCATTGTAGACATGCCATTAAAGCAGTTTTCTTTGTTGGGAAGGATCCACACTCACTAACTGATGAGTTGTATAAAACTACCACATTGAGATCCGCCTATGAGGAAACTATAAATCCAATAATTGTTCCTGAAGATGCTTGGCATGTCCCAGTGGATGTTGAAGAACTGAATCGCGAAGAGCTGCTGGTAGGCGAAGAAAACGAAGACACGAAACTGTTGAAGACAAGATAAGATCATCTCAAGGATCTCAACAAGGCAAGAGACACAAATGCAGCTGATGTGGTTTTAAAGGCCACAACAGAGCGAGATGTGATAGAGCGATCTAGACATCTTTTGTTTCAGTTAGATTCCCTTTTGGTTTCGGTTTGAAGCTTTTCGTGTCGTTCGTTAGCTCTTGTACTTCCTTTTCAGGGGGAAATAATTTGAACAGTAAAATTAGTCTGCTTCTCTTAAGTTTCTGGCTAAGTTCTAGTGATGTTTTTATCCTTTTACTTCAGAAGAACTTCTTAGATTATAATAAACATTATACTGACATTCTTAAATCACCCAATACGTAATATTCTTTGCCAATCCTAATATTGGAGAATTATATAATAATTGAGATTACCTGCATCATAAACCTGCAAAGTTATGGTCCTTGACCTGCAACTAGATTAAACCTATCATCATAAAAGTTAATATCTAGACGCATAAAACTATTAAGAAACATTACCTGTATCATAAACCTGCATCAAAACCGTAAACCATCACACATATTGGTACAAGCATCATAAACTTGCATCAAAAACTGATTGAGATATTTGAAACACAATAATATCACTTTGTTTCGGTTGTACCATTTGGTTTCACTTTGTTTGTGTTATTTAACACACTGCCGAAGATAATAACTAAGAACCGTATAATAATTAAACAATACACAAGATAATAATGCAATACAAATGCATTAAACACAAGACATTGGACCACAAAACAAATGAACTAAACACAAGACATTGGACCACAAAGCAACAAACTAAACACAAGATATTGGACCATAAAGAAACAAAAATATCTGCAACTTTGAGTTACTTGCTAAGTTTTAGGTAAACCCATGTTATCACTCCTAAGAAACACACAACCAAACACAATTTTGTCAATGACAAAATTACTTCAAATCTTATCTTCTCTTCAATGTTTAGTTCCATATCTTCTTTTAGTTCCTTTTGAATCTTCAAACTTTCCTCAATTTCCATCTTCAAATGATGCACATCTTCAGCCAATTTTAATAACTTTGCATCAACCATTTGTATCTCATGTACTAGAGCTTCATCAACCCACTTTAATAGATGTTCTTCCATTTTCCTCTGCAAAACAATAATAAAACTAGTATCAAACCATTACAAAACCATTATTCATCACCAATACTCATCATTAATGTATCTAATCACCAGCATTACCAATTGGTGATAAATCAATAATTAACAGTGGAAGAAAACACCCCAAATGCTACAGAGACAATAATATCAGATGGAAGAAAACAAATCTTCTTAGCTCAAAACGTAAGAGGGGTAACAAAAATGTAAGCAATCTTGTATGTGAGTCAGTTGACACTATTATATTCCATCCAAACACTGATTATGACTGTAAAATCAAGCAATTTACCGATTACACCAAATCTGTAAAAATGGTAAAATCTGTGTAGCTTCATTTTTACATGCATAGCTATCTCACATATGTAAAACCTGCGATAAGGATTATCTTATGTCTTTAAAACATAGGTTTTTGATCCGTACTCCACACCAACATCTGTTGGGAACACCATTCAATGTTCTTCTTCTACTTGATCCTGAAGATGAACCACTCATGGCTTGTCTCTCACTATTGTTAGATGGATTCTTCTTCATATGAGTTTCACTCTTACAATCGCTTTACGCTTTGTTTCAGAAGGTGGAGAAAAGTTCTCTGTAAAAGAAGAGAAATCGTGTTCTACGATTTCTGTAAAAAAACCCTAAGTACAAAACCAATAATCAACTATGACTAATTGGTTTGGTTTAATTTCAGTGGTTTTATCTTTGAAACCAATAACCCTTTGGACTTGTTTGTTTCTTGTACTTCCTTTTTTTTTCTTTGCATTCTTTCTAGACTTTAGCTATGTATGACCTTTAGGTCTTATTCAATATTACACAAAGCGTTTTAAAAAATAAAAATAAAAATAATCATAATTTGCATAACCACCTAAGTAATTGCGATACATAAAACCATAATCTCTAAAAGTTATTTAACCTAGAAAATATTAGAAGAAAAAAAATAATACAACTCTAACTCAACTCTACAACCTCTGACGGTGCATATTTAGGAGGTTCAAACTTGGACATTCTCTCAATCAATAAGGGATCATTTGCCGCTACAAATAGATCAATTGCAATCTTCAGTCGAGCACATCCAATGTTGTCATCATCAATGAATGATATGTCAAGGCCAAGGAATGAACTTCTATGTATTTAATCGCATACACTCCACAAGAAGCATTACCCCTATTAATCTCTCTCTTCAACGGTGCATAAGAAATTGATTACTTACTAACATTATAATATTTCCTGCTTCTTTCTGGCTGAACAGCTTTAACGATGTGAGGGATGATGGTAGCGAATGCTAATGCAATTTTGTTGTGTTTCAAGCCTGCACAATCAAAAACTTAAACTGTTCTCAATACAAAATTAATGCACAAGGATATCCAAAGGTTCTTGTTGACAAAAACTAAAGTGTAGACACGATGGACGTCAACATCCCATTTTTTGTTTGTTCTTCCATGCCAAGGAAGCTCTCCATTTCCATAAGATATCACCAACTCATTTAAATTGAACTTCTTGTCCTTCAATAGTTGCTTGTATTCATTAGAGATCTCTGAGCTGAATGAGCAACTGATAAACCCCACATTATCTGTGACATGCCATCGTTTCAGAGACGTTTATTCCCGAAATAAGTACATACAAGCATCAATTTCCTGGAATATATTAAAATCATAAGTATATTGAAATGATATTTTATGTCTAAGCAAATTTGAATGACTAAATAGTTCTTACTGCATTATTCAGCCACTTATACGGGCCAATTATCCGATCTGCTAATGGATGATTGTAAACACTTGGCCCAATATGTAAATCCCTTGAATATTCAAATAAATAGTTAGTTAAATAACATTAAACACACTTAGAATAAGCTACACATGACTGCATAACTTACTTGGGACACATAGACCAATCTTCCAATCTTTTCTACTCTTGAGATGAGTAGTGAACCAACGGCGCGTCATGATCGTCTTTTCCAGGATGATCGTTGTCAGAATCGAGTAGAGATGGTGTCTTATTCTTCTTGATAACATTTTGAGGTCTAGTATTCGCAGTTTTGGTTATCTGCAATGAAGTAGATGGATTTAACCATTCATCAAGATCGTCGTCCATTGAAGTATGTGATGGATCAAAACCTTTTACGAAGGTGTTTTCAGAAAGTTGTTCCATTGTTTTCTGTAAGTAGTCTCGAGTATTCAGTTCAAGCTCAATATCAGGCGTTTGCGAAACCTTAACATCATGAAGACTGTCAAACTTAGCCATTTCATCCTGCTAAATGAACCATAGTTATTACAACGACCTTATATAATCTTACATTACCAACTTAATTTAAGAAAACAATAACTACAAGATGTTATATTACAATGACCTTATATGATCTTTATGTTACAAACTTAATAAAAAAACAACTATAACAAACTACATTACAACATGACCTTATATTACAAAACACCTTAACCATCAAATATATTGCACACTTAAAGAACCATCAAGTTACTTTCTTTTACTAACCTTTACCTTAGAGCTTGCTGGTTCCTTGCATTGGGAAGACTGTATGTTGCCCTTCTTCATCGCCTCCATGAATAGCTTAATCTCACTCTCAATTTTCTTCTCTATCTTTTTTTCAAAGGCAGAGAATGAAGCTTGAACCTCACTTTTTTTCTTCTCCAACTTTTCTTCAAGTGCACTGAATGAAGAGTGAATCAAGCCTTCAAAAAAAACTCTGCATACCTTCATTTAGAGTTCCTTGTGCTTCTGCCGCCCTTTTACACAATAGCTTCGTCTTTCATGTTTCTGCACCGTGGTCAGATATCTTACTTCTAGCTCATTTTGAAACAGTATCTGAGACTTCACCACCATCACTCAGCTCAGCACCATCATCAACATCCCCATCACTCAGCTCAGTAACAATATCACCATCCTTTTGAAGAAAATTCACTACCGATTCGTCGAAATCTCACATAGAAGTGCTCCACTTATGGCCATTTCCGATTAAATCAAGCATATGATCAACCCTCTCATCAGTCACTTCAGTATCTCTCACGAACGTCGCATCCATGAGAACATCATTATCCCTAGAATCAGAGAGGCATGGATACAAAGTACACTGCAAAAATTAAAATTAAAATCGGGTGACAAGAAAATATAACTCAACACAAATTAAAATTAAAAACTTACATGAGACCCAAATAAAGGCTCCAAGCCAGTGATGTCTTTGTAGGGTATTTTTGCAGCTCCTCCCCAATTTCCACATAGAGGACCAATAAACTTTGTGTTTATCTTCTTACTCAAGAATTCTCCAAAATCCTGAATAGCTTCCATGATCCATATCTGAAAGGCATATGTAAACCTATTTAACACATAACTCTTTTTGTTCTTCAGTTTCTTCCTCGAAGTGATGATTGACTTCACTAGAGCATCAAATGACTCAAGACCCCATGGATACAGTCGCAGCTTCTCAATATCCATCACTAGCTTAATGTACTTGTGTGAAATGTTAATCCTCTCACCCTTTGCCATTAACAAGCTAGCAATTACAGTTAAATAAATCAATATGATCATGTCCACATGGCTCCACTTGTGACAGTCTTGTAGATGATCTAAGTTTATTGACTGTAAACTGATTTTTCCACGTCTTTTCAACAATTTACTCCAAAATCCCTTGTCATATTCTCACTTCTGAAAATCAACATTCGCCTCTTTAGTGCATTTTAGACCTGTGACTGCATGAAACTCCTGAAGTGAAAACCTAAGAGGCTGGCCGGCAAACTCAAAACATAACTCATGCTTCTTGGCTGTGAAAAGCTGTTTGCACATGTGTGTATCAAGCGTGCTAAATATCCCATTTTGTTGTCATAGAGTGCCATAATGTGCGTGAAAAGAGGGTCGCTCTTCACTTCTGCATACTATGCGGGAAACATCTCATGCAAGTTATGGAGTAACGACGTTTTGCAACTGTTATTGATCTTATCCACTTGAGGTTCGAGACCACTTTCGAAAATACGCTTTGGAAGTGCTAAATCCATCCCTACAAAATCAAAATCGAAACTAACAGAAAATACAAGTTATATTTATATGTAAAAACAGCTTTAAAATATATCATACATTTTACCTAAGGTTAAAGCTGCAGATTCTATATCTGTTTTGTGTTCCAAGTAAGCAGTGACTGCAAGTCCGATGTTATGTTTAGTATCAAGCTCACCTGAAAACGGAGAATGCTAAGCACTTAGTATATATGCAATGGATAAAGTGCAGTCAGATAGCTTTATAGAACTAATGGTGTGTGTATAAGCTGAAAAATAACCACTGTATATACTTATTTGCTAATATCACATATGGTGTATATCAATCAACTTCAACAATTAGAGTTCAATATGACTATTAAGACAAGTTAATGAAACAAACAAATCTCGAAAGGAAACAACAAGCAACAACAACTATGGGAGTTGACTTAGATTGGTCGGAATATATAATCTCACAAGAGAGCAACAAACGTGGAAGCTTTGTGAAGGGAGGAAAACACACTAGCGAATCTAAAGTCTCAAACTTTAACAATATAAACCCATGAAATAGAACAATCGAAACAACCTAACTCGAAATATGTTGACGAAAATAAAATAAGGGGAAAACAACATGCAATTCAAAAAGTACAGAGATAGTTTTGAGTTTGAAAGACTACTTTTGACTTCGTCGGAGATGGAGCTCGAGACAGGGGAATCTTCGCCGTCTATTAACCAGTAGCTTTATCAAGGTTTCTATTGACTTCGCTGTATATGAAGCTCGAGACAAGGGAATCTTCGCCGGAGATGGAGCTCGAGACAGGCAATCTTCGCTGAAATGGAGCTCGAGACAGACAATTCACGAAAGGGAGAAGGGCGGATTTAGAGATTTGTGTTAAATTAGGGATATTGATTTGGGCATATTGATTTTTAATTTAGTTATTAATAAAATGTGAGGCTGCAAATATTAAATTTAAAATAAATGGATACTAGGACAATATAAAAAAAACTTAAAATGATAAGACACAAATTATGTTGACCATTTTAGCAAATTTTTTTTTGATTTTTCGTAATACTCTCGAACTTAGTTTGGATGAAATTTTTATGTTAATTGTAATCAGGTGAAAAAAAAAAAAAAATACTACACAGCCTACGCTTATATAATAACTTCACTAACTAAGCTAGGGGTAATTAGGTCACTGCACATTCATCCTCATAAAAACTCTTGAGAAGATAAAATCCCAAAGCAAAAGAGTATATTTTCGTTCGTTCGCTCACTCACCTTATCTCTCTCAATTCTCTCTTCTCCAAAGAGAGATAACTCATTTCTCATTCATAAAATCGTAAGAAGGGTTATACTTTCGTAAAACTCTTATCGCTATCTTCTTCCTCCACATATATCTGTGGAGAGGTCGATAAAAAAAAAAAACACTCAGTAACAAGCGGAGAGATGGACTCAAAGGCGGAACAACCCAATCCCTTTTACGCTTCGGGACCATCAGGTTTCTTCTTTTTCCTTGTTATTTTCTTTATTCAGTGAGGGTTTAATCTGGTTTTTCGAAATAGGGTTTTAATCTTCCGATTTTGTATTTACAGGAAAAACCTATGCTTCCGTTGTCGCCGCCGCCGCCGCCGCCGCTAGTAAGGAGGATGTGCCTGTGAGTAGTGAAAAGGAGGTTGATTCCTCATCGGATGCTGTCTCTGGAAATTCCGATAAGGTTATTATTGGCGGAGATGCGGAGGGGGAGAAACCGAGGACGGAGGTTGAGGACGAGGGGAAAATTTCGGAAAAGGAGGTTTCTGCTACACCTCCGAAACCAGATGTCGTTTCTGATGAAACAATTGGAGAAGAAGGTGTAGAGAAGGAGAAGGTTATGGAGGCTAATCATATCGTTGATGAGGGTAAGCTTGAAAATGGAAGTTTTGATGTTGTTGAAGATAAACAGACTTCCATGGAAGGGTTAGTGGATGAGAATTCGAAAGAGGAAATTGGAGAGAGTGAGAGTGAAGTGAAGGATGTGGTAGAAAAAGATGATGATGTAACAAAGGTAGATGAAACCAAAGAGAAGGAGAGTGAGTTCAGTGGAGAAGTTGATGTTGACGAAAAAACCGATAATGTTATTGAACAAGAGGGTGTTAAGTTAACTAATGAAGGAGACTCCATACTGGACTCATCCGTTGTAGAATCTGTGCATGTTGATGTGGCTAAACCACAAGTGGTTGTTGTAGGAGATGCAGAGGGAATTGAGGCGATGAAGATTGATGCTGATAGTGAGAATCTTGAAGTGGCTAATAAGTTTGATCAAATTGGCCATGATGAGGCTATTCAGTCTGATAAGGCTATTGAGGAGGTAGGAGAAAAGTTGACTAGTGAAGCAGATTCCTCTAAACTAGAATCTGCTGATGCTAATGCTAATGCTGTAGAGCCAGAGGTTGTAGCTGTAGAGAGTGAGACTGTAGCAAAGGGTGAGGAAGAAGCTAATGGGTCAGAAAAGCCTATGACTTATGCCGAGGTGATAAAGACAGATAGTGTAGTAGCTCAAAATGGAACCGAAGAGGAGGAGAATGTGGTCAGTGGTGTAGTTGGTGATGAAGAGGGTGTGAAGTTAACCAACAAAGAAGACGTTGTGGTTGACTCATCTGCTATTGAATCTGTCAATGTAGATGTGGCAAACCCAGGGGTGGTTGTTGTTGGAGAGGTAGAGGGGAGTGAGGTGCTTGAAACTGATGGTAACATCGCTGATGTGCATAATAAGTTTGATCCAGTCAGCCAAGTTGAAGGGGATGGAGTTGAACTTCAATCTGATAAGGCTACTGAGGAAGCAGGTGAGAAGTTGACTAGCGAACAAGAATCTATTGTTGAATCCTCTGTGGTGGACTCTATTGATGCTGATATCAGTGTTGCAGAGCCAGGAGTTGTGGTGGTTGGGATTGCGAAGGAGGTTGAAACCAAGAAGGATGATGGGGTTGATAGATCCATCCCAAAGAACGAGGAACCTGATGACCTGACTGCTGCATATGATGGAGATTTTGAGTTGGCTGCTAAGGAAACATCAGAGGTAGCCAGAGAAGAGTCTGTTGAACCAAAAGTAGATGCGAAAGAAGAAGAAGAGTCGCCTGTTTCTGAAAGTTTAAGTGTGGATTCAGTTGATGCAAAGGAGGATACAAAGCCTGCAGCCGAGTCACAGATTGAAGCAAACTCTAACCCAGAGGTCCCGGAAGTTTCTGAAGTGGACAATGCTGAAGAAGGTGGAAACAAGGTCCCCGTCGCAACTTCTCGTGATTTTAGCCTTGAAAGCAAGGAAGTGGACCAGGAACCTTCTGGAGAAGATGTTATTGGGTTTAATGGGTCTGATAGTGAAGAAGAAACTGAAGAGATGATATTTGGGAGTTCTGAAGCTGCAAAACAGTTCTTAGCAGAGCTAGAAAAGGCTTCTTCTGGTATCGAGGCACATTCTGATGAAGCAAACATTGCCAACAATATGTCGGATAGGATCGATGGCCAGATTGTCACCGACTCTGATGAGGATGTTGACACTGAGGAAGAAGGTGAGGAGAAAATGTTTGATTCTGCCGCTTTGGCTGCACTGTTGAAGGCAGCTACTGGTGGTGGAAGTTCAGAAGGTGGTAATTTTACAATAACATCTCAAGATGGTACAAAGCTTTTCTCTATGGATCGCCCTGCTGGTTTGAGTTCATCTCTAAGACCTTTGAGACCTGCTGCAGCAGCTCCACGTGCAAATCGTTCCAACATCTTTTCCAATCCTAATGTCATAACCGGTGATGAGAGTGAGGTTAACTTAAGCGAAGAAGAGAAGCAGAAACTGGAAAAGTTGCAAAACCTACGCGTGAAGTTTTTGCGGCTTTTGCAAAGGTTGGGACACTCTGCAGAAGATTCAATCGCAGCGCAGGTTCTTTATCGTCTTGCCCTACTTGCTGGGAGACAAACAGGGCAGTTTTTTAGTCTTGATGCTGCAAAGAAGATGGCTGTGGAGTCTGAGGCTGAGGGATCTAAAGATTTTGACTTCTCTCTAAACATACTGGTCCTTGGAAAAGCCGGGGTGGGAAAAAGTGCGACGATAAACTCGATTTTGGGAAATCAGAAGGCGTCTATTGATGCTTTTGGGCTCTCAACCACTTCCGTTAGAGAAATTTCTGAAACTGTAGATGGTGTCAAGATTACCATAATCGATACTCCTGGTTTGAAGTCTGCAGCTATGGATCAAAGTGCAAATGCAAAAATGTTATCTTCTGTCAAGAAGGTAATAAAGAAGTGCCCTCCTGATATTGTTCTTTATGTTGATCGGCTTGACACCCAAGCTAGGGACTTGAACAATTTGCCCTTGCTAAGGACAATTACTGCTTCTCTTGGCTCATCGATATGGAAAAACGCCATAGTGACATTGACCCATGCTGCTTCTGCTCCTCCTGATGGCCCATCTGGTACCCCTTTGAGCTATGATGTCTATGTAGCGCAGTGCTCACATATTGTTCAACAGTCTATTGGACAAGCTGTTGGTGATCTACGTTTGATGAATCCAAGTCTGATGAATCCAGTTTCTCTCGTTGAGAATCATCCCTTGTGTAGGAAGAACCGGGAAGGTGTGAAGGTTCTTCCGAATGGACAAACTTGGAGACCTCAGCTGTTGCTATTGTGCTACTCCCTAAAGGTTTTGTCAGAAGCAAATTCTCTATTGAAGCCTCAAGAACCAGTGGACCATCGTAAAGTATTTGGTTTCCGAGTTAGATCTCCGCCTCTTCCTTACCTATTGTCTTCGCTGTTGCAGTCTCGTGCGCATCCTAAACTCGCTGCAGATCAAGGTGGTGATAGTGTCGATTCTGATATCGAAATTGATGATGTATCTGATTCTGAGCAAGATGATGGAGAAGATGATGAATATGACCAGCTTCCACCGTTTAAGCCTCTTCGGAAAACTCAACTTGCAAAACTCTCAAAGGATCAGAGAAAGGCATACTTTGAAGAGTATGATTACCGTGTAAAGCTTCTGCAGAAGAAGCAATGGAGAGAGGAATTGAAGAGAATGAAGGAAACTAAGAAAAACGGTTCAAAGCTCGGTGAAAGCGAGTATGGTTTTCCGGGAGAAGAAGAGGATCCGGAAAACGGGGCTCCAGCTGCAGTACCAGTTCCATTACCTGATATGGTCTTACCACCTTCGTTTGATAGCGATAATTCGGCTTACAGATACCGTTTCCTGGAACCTACTTCACAGCTCCTAACAAGGCCAGTGTTGGACACTCATGGTTGGGACCATGACTGTGGATATGATGGTGTCAATGCAGAACAGAGTCTTGCTATAGCAAACCGGTTCCCTGCCACAGCTACTGTCCAAGTCACCAAGGACAAGAAGGAGTTCAACATTCATCTAGACTCTTCAGTGTCTGCTAAGCACGGAGAGAATGGATCCACCATGGCAGGATTTGATATCCAGAATGTAGGTAAGCAGCTTGCATATGTGGTTCGAGGAGAAACTAAATTCAAGAACTTGAGGAAGAACAAGACAACTCTTGGAGGATCAGTGACATTCTTAGGCGAGAACATTGCGACTGGTGTCAAACTCGAGGATCAAATAGCACTTGGAAAAAGGTTTGCGCTTGTGGGAAGCACAGGAACAATGCGATCGCAAGGAGATTCAGCATATGGTGCAAACCTTGAAGTCAGAGTTAGGGAAGCTGATTTCCCAATAGGACAAGACCAACACTCTTTAGGTCTGTCACTAGTTAAGTGGAGAGGCGATTTGGCACTCGGAGCCAATCTTCAATCTCAAGTCTCTGTGGGAAGACACTCAAAGATAGCGCTTCGTGCAGGGCTTAACAACAAGATGAGTGGACAGATCACAGTCCGAACCAGTAGCTCGGATCAGTTGCAGATTGCTCTCACAGCTATTCTTCCAATTGCTATGTCCATCTACAAGAGCCTTCGACCAGAATCCGTGAACGACAAGTACAACATGTACTAAATATCTCTGCAATTCCCTATGCTGGAGAAGGAAGGATCTTTATGTTACTTGCTTTTAGTTGATGTTTTTATTTAATAAAAACTTTCGTTGAAATTTTCTACAAAGTTGTATTTTGTTCTATTGAGAAGTACCCTTTCGGATTTTATCTTGTGTACTAGTAGTAATTCATCACTTTCAGTAGCTTTTCTCTTGCTTGTTTCTTAGACCATAGAGTCTTCATTAGTCATTTGGTTTCTGCAGATGATGTTTGCAGCTCATTGAGGAATCTTAAAAGCGGGTACGTATTTGTACATTAATCTCACTGTTCTTCTTTGGTCCCTTGAAGAAAATGGTTAGTCTTTTAGCCTCACTCCAGTCTCATTTCATTGTTTTGTATAGGTGGGTGCATTTTACCTGAACTGAACTGGTGTTCGGTTAATTTAGTTCGGTCTACTCGATTGAGAGCAAACTGATTGGTGGAATTTAAATTTTAGTTCGGTTTCCGGTTGGCGTCGCTTTGGCGATAACAAGCCCAACGATTTTTATACTACATTAACTGAACCGAAGTGAACCGAATTTGTTAAAATTAACCGATTGAACCAAAGATTAACAGAATTGAAATATATCTAAGATTTGGTTATAGTTAGGTAAAACTAATATAAACGAAAACCGAACCGGAAAAACCAAGTATTGAATATGAAATTATGTTCAGTTTAATTCACTAAATTTTTTATTAACCGATTAAACTGAAAACTGAACAAACTGATTGCCCATCACCGCTAATTTTGTAATTATGTTTTCTTGGTGGATTCACTCTATGGAAAATGTGAATATTGATATGATGTAGCAAAGCCTTCAACTTTGGGGATGAACAGAGTCTGCAAAGGTATGGCTTTACCAGTAACTCTCTGGGGTTGCTTCACCTAGCTTTTAAGGCTGTGAAGGTTACAAACTGATAAAGTTCAATCGGTTTTGGTTATGATAGGTTTCTGTCTTTCACTGTGTCTTGTGTTGTGTCATTGCTTGTTGTCAAGTCCAGAGGAATTTCAGTGATTGATAATGAAAAACACAAACTTGCTGCTTGAATAGTTTTAGTAATCTTATGTATTTTGTTTTGTCTAATTTGAAGCTAAAGATCATCTAACTTGTCATTTTCAGACCCGACAAAGTAGACTTTAAGAGCAAGAACAATCATAGTCTTTGGTCAACTTCTTTATCCAGGAAAAAAGGTCAACAAAAGTAAGATTTTCATAATCATATTAACACAAAGTCTTTGTATACTGTTATCACTAATCAGTAATTCCATTTTGTAGTTATTAACTCTTTAAGCTGTTTTATTGTAGTAAGAGATTGGAGATTATAATGGATGATAGGTAAAACTAATTCCATAAAATATCACAAATTAAAAATAAGTTTATGTTCCAAAAATAACACATTGAAATGTTTTTTTTTCCCCAAAAAAATAGCACAAATATAAAAATTGAATTTTAAAAGTTTAAAAATTTATTTTTTGGATTTGGGTTCATATTAAAATTTAGTTTTGTAAGGGTTAGAATGTAGTTCTGGAATATAGGCTTTAAATTAGACATTTTAAATTGATTTTAAATTTGTGATATTTTTAGGGAAAAGAAAAAAACATTTTTGTGATATTTTTGGAAATATGTGTTATTTTTGAAACATGTGTTATTTGTGAGAATTCTCTATTTGATAAGTAGTTTTGATTTAACAGAGATCTCTTAACAGCAAAGCCACACACACATACACATAACTGAAAAAAAGGAAAGAGAGTAGTGAGAAATTGGGCAATCAAGCAGCCACTTATTCACTCTTAAGAGTATTATTCTTGTGATTTAATCTTCTCACTGAAGGATCTTCTGGGAAGATGGCCTCTTGGTGATCTCAGCCACCCATTCATTGACACGTGGACGCTCAGCGAATACCTTCTTGGTAGGAGTTCCAAGAAGGTATTGAATCACTGGAATGTGGTGAAGATCAGTCAAAGTAAAAGTATCACCAGCCAAATACTTGAACTCCTTGAGTCTAGCTTCATAGACAACAAGGACCTTAGCTAACTTAGTCTCTTCTTCTGCAACAATGGCTTGATCTGTAGTCAAGCCATATATGAGTTTGAACACTTGTTCCCAAGCAAGCTTTGAAGCAATTGGATCGAAATGGTGAGCTTCTACTTCCATTCCAATAGCCATGGTTGCATATTGAGCTATGTTCTTGGAATCTACGGGTAGAAGATTGGTTCCTTGGTCTTCATATCGGTGAGCTATGTATTGAGTAATAGCTCTTGATTCTACACAAAAGAAACCAAACCATCTTAGTTATTTTGCTTTATTTTTGGATATTGTTATTTCAGATTTGAGATAATGAAGAAAAATGTTTCATACCAAAGAGCTTGAGGTCTCCATCTTCAAAGGCTGGAACTTTACCAAAAGGCTGTAATATCAAAATCAAACACATAAAACATTCAAGATTTAGATACAGATTCATCAAGAACAATTGGTCTTGTCTGAAAAAAATGGCTGTCAACTCAAAGGGTTGGACAATCATAATGTTGAAAGTAATTTTGAGTAGGAAAAGAAGACAAATAGATAGTTACGTTGCGGGAGAGGAAAGGTTCCTTCTTGTGCTCACCATCTTTGAGCTCAACATGAACTAACTCAAAGTCAAGGTCCTTCTCATGGAGAGCGATTAGAACTCTCCTAGTGGAAGTTGAAGCAGCATGTCCAAATACTTTGATACCTGCCATTGATTTTGATTTTGATTTTGATGTTTGATGATGAAATGTGACACAGGTAGTGATGGTATATATACACACTGTTTTCTGCATTCTCATCAATGTTTAATATATTATTAATTAATGTCACTCGCAACCAATATTGACTTGTCTTCTTGGACAATTTTTCAACATAGAATTGGATATTTTAAAATTTTATATTTGTTTTTACATTGGTTATTGTAAGTAACTTTAATATTTTCAAAAAGCATTCAATATTACTATATAAATTATATAAAAAAGGTACTTAGTAATGACTCAACCTTTCACCTAACACTTAAGCTTTATCTAGTAACTTTGTTAATTCTCCTAGGCCTAGAACAAGAAAAACCAAACCAGAATTACACCAAACTTAAACTGATGTCAATATTTTACAGATTCTGCTATTTCATATCTAAAAAATTAAAATCGAATCGATATCAAACCAAAAATCGTATAGATATATAAAATATTCAAAACACTATTATATACCCAAAATAATATTTTTTTAAATAGAAAAAATAAATTAATAGTAAGTAGTAATATTAAAATTAATATATATATATATGTTAATGTTTAAATATTTATTGAAAATAAATAATATAAAATTAGTACAATAAGTTTTATTAATAAAAAAAATTTATATAATTTTGTTTCATATATTTTTTCTTATATAATTATTTATCTTATAATTTTATAAAATGAAACAAATAAATTTATAATAAATATTAATTTAAAATATATTTTAAAAATATGAATTTAAAGTAAGAATAATATGGTTTTATTATGATATTTAAATAATTATTTTATATTATTATTTTATAAATATAAAATATAATAAAACAAAAAATTAATTATAATTAATAATTTATAATGAATATAAATATAATTTTGAGGTTTTTAAGAGATAAAATAAATTTAAATTTTGATTTTAATAGTTTTATAATATTTAATGCTCAATGCTCTAGGAAATGCTCCTTCTCAAAGCATAGAGGTGAAACATTAGCCTATGCTAAAGCTCACCTAAATGTTTTTTAAAGTATATGTGATTGGATGAGCATGGAGCATAATGCTCTCCTCTATGCTCCACCAATCAAGGCCTTAGAAGAATTCTGATGACCCGGCGCCGGGAACTGAAGCGGGGTGATGATGCCAAAGTCACTCCCACCCACACACAACAAATCGAGATGAAATGGAGGAGGAATATGTCTTGGTTGCCTCAGACGGACTTTGGAAGACGGAGGTAGGTTTTCGCCGCGCAAGGAGGAACCCGCCACCCTCGGGTAAAGAAAGATATGGCTCACGGCGACGGCGGACACTACATCGCCACATGAAGACCAAAAAATCTGTTACAGTGGAGAAGCCATTTCTGCACTGCTTGAGATCTCCGCGTCCTGGTACATCGATCGTCGGGGTACGTCGCCACGAGCACGTTTGGCCAGAGAAGAGCCACCACGTACCGACTTCAAAACACATGGACGTTCCGATGAACTTGGAAGAGAAAGATCAGATGTGGCTCTTAGATCGATGATATGAGAAGGTTGAACAGAAAGATCGCTGACGTTAGATTTACCGACGATCTATGGGATGCGGTGCACAAAGTTGTGGTCGAAAGGCGGAGGAGGAAGCTCGCCGACTCCAACGCTCTACACAGGTCTTGCCGTGTAAATATGAGATTTACAAAAAGAGAGTCGATGAAATGAGAGAGAAGAAGAGAGAAGTTGATTCTAACATCTTTTAGTTTCACAAAAATTTGGTTCGTTTTGTCTCACTCGATGCATACTTAGTTTTCCAGATTTTATTTTGATGTGGATTTCGATATCTATAATAATGTGGCTTGGTTTTAATTTATTTAGGAATTCAAACTAGGTTGGAACTTTTTTTAATATAATGTAAGTTTGAACAGATATATAAAGAATTATGATCGAAACTGTTAAGAAGATGGAAGTTTCAATGGATTAATTGTAAAAATATACGCTAAATTTGTCCATTTCTCTAATATTTTAATATGTTTTTGTTTCTAACCAAAGCTCAAATCTTATATATCAAATCGAAAATAAATTTGCTTATGTATCGCGACCAGTATGATCATCAAATTTGAAATTACAAAACTAGTTTAGTGAATCTCGTAATCACTAAATTTGCCATCGAAATTAATGTGGCATGCTGACTATATTTTATTTGGACATGTGTCGTAAAACGTATATTTTATATTGTGAAATTACGTTTATGGTGTTAATATATATATATATTGAATTTGTGCCAATCGTTTTGATCGTATGGTGTTTTTATTTTTGAATTACGATTTTCTATTATTTTATATATTTAGTGAACACATTTATAATAATATATGTAATTATAAAATATTATTTATAATATATAAATCATATTTCATATATATATATATATATATATATATATAATATGGTATGATTTTATCATATAATATTTTATATTCTTCAGAATATTCTATAAAATTAATCTATAAAAAGACTTTTTCTACTATCACAAACTCATTCATATGTGTTCATATATTCTAACTTTAGGTTTTATTGTTTTCTCCTCTTTTCTTTTTTCGTTCGTAGGTTTTTTTTTATTAGATCTGAGTTGTTTCTATTATAACTGTGGTCGAATTTCATATATGAACGTAATTTACGTTGTTATGCAACAACGAGAATATGATCCCGTCAATTGATCGTTAGATATATTTATTCCAATATGTTGTTGTATTATGACTTGAATTATGACTATTTTGACTTATTATGTTAGAGATTCTCAATCCTAAATCAGATATTTTCGTAATATTTATTTGTTTTAGGTATGAATCGGTTTAAATTTGTTTATGTAATGTTATTATTATTTTCTTATTGTTTTTAAATTTTTTCGTATTAATTTTATATTATTTATTATGATAAGTTGATATGTCTGGATTGCTACGTGAACGTCGCAACTGTAATACGAATCGTTCGTATAATCAATGCTTAGTTTTTGATAAATCCGTCTATACACTCGGTTAAGTTCTCTAAATATTTAAACTTATTTAGTTAGTTAATTATAACTAGTATAAAAATATTGTTTTGATTTTAGGTTTACCATTACAATTGGTATGGAATCATATCGTTAAAAAGTGGGTGCCTTTATCATTAAGATAAGATTAGTAAGTGTTAATTAAGATCAAATACTCTTTTTGATATTATTATTTTTGATAAATCTCAATACGTCTCTTGGTTAATTACTCAACTGAAAATTAGTTATTTACATATTGATGATTGTTATGTGGGACGATTTATGGATACGCACCATATTATTATTTATGTATCAAAATGATTATTATAATTTGACGATTACGTTTGAAACCATTAGCTGGTGATATATAAGTGAGGTAAATCGAGACTCCAGAATCATTGGTATGAAGTTAATTTTTTTCTTTGTCCTTTTCTATTTCCTGTCACTAATATAATTTATATATTTCTTTTATAATATGTGTCAATTCTTTTTTATATGATTTCACGAATCTGGATATATATCATATCATACTAATAATTCAATAATATCCCTATATATATATATATATATATATATATATTACTGATTAATAAATCTCAAAATTTCTTATTATTACATATTGATTATGTTTAGGATGCTATCAAGTTTAGATGGTTTATGAGAAATAGTTATTTCTTCTTGTCGGTCATAAACGTCTCTCTATCACATATTACTCTATAATATTCGATGGTAAAATGATTATCACCTTTGTTTATATTTATTTTCATTATTATCGTATAATATCATATGCATATTCATAAATTATATAGGGTTCCTAATCATAAGAACTAGAATTAGATAGAGTAATTATGCAAGATTTTCTTTAGGTTATCAATAAAGAAAATTATGCAAGATTTTATTTTTATCTTTTATATATTTAGTTATTGGGCCTTTATTGAATTTATTTTTTATTTTTATTTTTATTTTGAATTTGGTTTCTTTTTATACTTATTATATATATATTTCTTTTAGATATGGTTTTGTATCTTTTTAGATATCATTTTTAAGTAAAAAAAAATCAATATATATGGGATTCTAAGGATTAGAATTCACGCTGAGTAGTTATGTATGATTTTCTAATTTTATATATATTTATTTTCGGGAGTTTTCTTAATTTATTTATATTTAAATTAGGTTTTTTTTTTATTATTCTCTTAGATATCATTTATGTTTTGTATATTTTTTAGATATCATTTTACTGGTGAAAAATCAATATATATATATATATATATATATATATAA